>VBSM01003144.1:3389909-3471708 GCA_008086735.1 Cheirogaleus medius
AAAAAAACCCAGGAAAATGGGCTCTATTTACACTATTATATAGTCATTATGTGACATGACAAAAATTTCAATGGCCAAGTTAAAATATCAGTGGAATTTTCCTTGGAAAATATTCTGAAGTCTACAAGTTGTTAACTGCGGAGAACACTCAGGAGCTGGGTAAAGCCACTTCCTCTCCCCACTTGCCACCCCCAGTAACACGTGGAGGGCCATGTACAGAATTTTACCTGCATAAATAAGAGTCCTGATGAAGATAGGCACCTTGGAGCCCATGGCTTCGAATGCAAGTGGCAAATTTTGTGGCCAGATTTCCACCTTGTACTCCAGGCTTGACCTGGACCTGAGAGGGCCATGGGCCTGCGCGTGATGTTAGGATAGAGCTAGGGAAGCCAGTACTCTCTCAATCTGGCCAACGGCCCTGGGCAACTTATGTTTCTTGGAACATACTTAACATATGTCATATATAATCTCTTCAGTGGGACTTTTTCACTATCGAGGTTACCAGGCAAGCTCTTCCTGTAGTTCACACTGTGTGGAATGTGTCTCCAGCCATGACCACTTTTGGTAGCTTCCAAATTATTTTTCATAAGAGATGTTTTCTTTAATCTCATTTGCTTATGTAGATTTCCAAAAGGCTTCAGCAGAGAAAGTTTTGAGCTGAGACAAGCTACTTAACCTCAGTGAGCTTCAGTTTTGTCTTAAAGAGGGCCGGGAGAAGCTTAAATATGATATCTACAAACTACTTATAATCAGCACACAGTTGGCACTGAATAAAGGACATGTCCTGTTACAAGCATTTTAGTAGGATGAATTCTGTAAGTAGGTAGATGTGCAAAAAGTATTCAAAATCATGCCTTTTAGTCCCTTGTAAAACATCAGGACAATTCACTAAAATCATTCTGCTTATGCAGTGCAGGCAGCATTTGATCACTGGGCTTGCATGAATGCCAAGAATTATCCTGCTTATTTCAGAGTCCTCAAGAATTAATGCTTGTCTCTTCCAGTGAAGTTCAGGGTCACATAGGCTACCTAAATAAGCCACTGATGTAGTCATTGAGAACCAAGCAAGTGGGGCACTGAATTTAAAAAGCCAACCAACTGTTGGAACAGTGGTAATTCCCCATAGCAGCTATGGGATTCCTGGGCAGGAGAGCCTCAGACCAAGTGGATGCAGGTCTTAACTGCTCATTGTGCAAACTCACAAGCAGCTGTGGTGTGGCAACCACAATGGCACCTCAGAGTGGAGACAGCTATTCGCTTCTAAGATTACCCCAAACATTGAGCATCTTGATGTGTTCTTTGGTTAGTGACAGCTTAATGATGCCCTGCTATTCAGAGAAGACCTGAAACCAATGTGAGAAGCTTTATTCAAGATCCCAAGCAGGTGGTTGGGATGTGTCATTGCCCAGAGTGAAGTGGGTTCTTCTACAGGCAGGTGTCTCCCAGCGTCTGTGGGATGTTAGCTGCAGGCTCAGGGCAGGGGGCAGCAGTGGAGCCCAGGTCTTAAACACGCCCAGCAGGCAGTGATGAAATCATGAGGCTGTGGGGCTACACTGAGTCAGAGCACATCAAGAGTATGACTTTAAAGAACATCCTAAACAACCACCAAGCTAAGGAGTCTAGGAGCTTTCAGGAAGGGGTGTAAATGTAGTGATTCACGGCCTCCCAGTATCCCTGCAACCCCAACATGGGGCAGCTCCCTGTCAGCCGCATCCTGCTCCTCCTCACAGAGAAAGCACGGTTTCTTGGTGGCATGGGACCCAGGTTTCCCAGGTCAAGGGCAAACAGTGGTAAAAAAGAAAAAAGTCAGAGGAATCCCCCTGAGTTCAGTGGTTCTATAAGGGTGGCATTCAACACGGTGCTCAAGACGAGGGGGAGAAGAATGAAGATCAGAGGGACTGCAACAAGTAAGCCCAGATGCAATGCGGTGCCCTGTGTCAGTGTTTGCGCAACTTCATTGCTCCTTGTGATCACTTAAAAAAGGGGGGAGCCAGCAGATGATGAAAGGTCATGTGCAGATACACATTTAAGAGGCAAGGACATAGGTTCACAGGGATCTGCATTTATTGGAGGTTCTCAGGGTCAGTTCCTGTATGGCAGAAGTCAGCACACTTTGCAAAGGGCCAGATAATTAGTAGGTTTTGAGGGTCAGTCTCCACTACAGTGATTTGACTCTGCCATTGCATCCTGAAAGCACACATAGACCACATATGTATATGTATATAGCACACATATGTATATGAACAGGCATCGTTGTGTCCCAATAAAACTTTATTTACAAACACAGGCAGCAGCCAGATTTAGGCAACGGGCTATAGTTTGTGGACTCCTATTATGTGATTTGTAAATGTAGTGACCATATTCATTCTGCTGAAAATATCCAGGCCAGAATATGTGAAATTCAAAAGGCCGCTACGAAGCATCCCCTAAGTGTTGGACACTGTGCCAGGCAACGAGGAGATTCAAGACTCAAACGAATTCAGGCCAGACTTTGAGGGGTTTGCAGTTCACTGACATCCATTTTGTTCAAGTATAGGTTTAATTGTTCATCAGCCCATATGACCTTCGGGGTCCTGCTGTGGAACTCTGTGTATACGATATACATACACATAATTTATAATTTACATCACAGCATCTCTTGAAAACTTGAAAGAGACTTCACTCCTCTACCTGCAGGGATAAAAGGCCATCACAGGACATGTTTGTGCCATGTGCTTGCCTTAGCCTAGATAATTGAGGCTAGATGGGTAGAAAGGAGATACTTGCACTGTCTTACATCCTTATATTGACAGATCGCTCAAAATCAGGCATTCTTCAGAAGGACCTGCCAGGGGGTGAGAAATGTCTCTGAATTTGCTCTAATTACCCATGCCCAAACAGAATAAATACTGTATCACAATTATGGAGGGAGCATAAGGGGACGATTTAATTTGTTTAAGTCACAGAGCAGAAAGAACCAGCATGGAAAATTGTGCACTGCTGCAGCAGCCGCGACATAAACACTGAGGAATCAAAAAGGTCTAGGCATTAGATTCTGACTTATTAACTGCCCAGATTCCCCCATCCAAGAGGC
Source organism: Cheirogaleus medius (assembly GCA_008086735.1). NCBI lineage: Eukaryota > Metazoa > Chordata > Mammalia > Primates > Cheirogaleidae > Cheirogaleus > Cheirogaleus medius. Next base: position 3,392,983 of record VBSM01003144.1, read on the forward strand.
AAGGGGCAAAGCTAGGCACAGTTAGGTGGTCCCATCCCAATTTGGCTGTGCACACTCTAGAAGGATGATTGGGTTGCTCTTGCCAAAACCTACCCACTTAATTGAGATCAAAGTCTTCCACCTGGTTAGCTGAGAATGGCCAAATTTTGAGAAGAGGAGATGGGGGCATTAGATAGTCTCTCACCAGCCTCTGCAGTCCCGAAAACGATCCTTGTGGACCTTCTCTGGACTGTGGAGTGCTGCCTCCCTGGCTCTGGCACCATGCACCGAGAAAAGCAGGGCATTGTGAGCAGCAGAGAGAAAGCAGCACTCGGGCGAGATCAGAGGCAAAAAGGTTGTTTCTGCCAAATGCTCTCCTGTCCCTGAGTACTCCCTATTTGAATGGCATGGAAATGTCAGCACTTCATTTTCTAATGTTCTTGATAAATCAGTTTCGGTGTCTCTCTCCACATTTATTGTAACCCAAAATGTTTTAAACCATTCCAGCCAGCCAGCTGAGGTCAGCCTCCTGTGCACTTGGTTTTTCCATTTTCTGGGAGTGAGAGTCAGAAGGGGGCAGAGTGGAATGACCAGGGCTCTGCACTCTGTCAGTCCTGAGCTGGGGACTCTGTGCAGACCCTCCCTCCCCTGACTTGCTTGGGCAGGGTTATTAACCTCTCTGGACCTCAGCTGCTTTCTCTGTAACAGAGAGCTGAGAATACCTGCCTGCTGGGCTTCTCTTGGAGATCACATGGAAGTATGGAAGGCTGTGCTTGCACTCAGTAGAAGTTACTCCCTTCAAAGATACTTTGTTACTGAGATGCAGCCTGCAAGTGCTAAACCTTTAAACTCAGGGAGGTGAAAAAAGGGTGAGAGCTTGAACACATTAAGAGAGATTTTCTTGCTTTATTAAACAAGTGGGTTTACTACAGAGGGTGAGGAGGAGTTGAGGATTACAGAATGGAGACATCAAGCTCTGCTTTCAGAGAAAAGTACAGGACCAGCTTATTTGGTGTCATTGGCAAGGGGGTTGACGTGGAGTCAGGAGACCTGGATTTAGTTCTGACTCAGCCTATCCTAGTCTCTCTGAGTTACATTTTCCAATGTGAAAGGAAGGGGGTTCAAATGAGAGGAGAGAACCCAAAGGCTCCTTTCTTCTCTAGGAACATATTCTGCAGAGGTGTCCAAGAACATCACAATTTCAGCCACTGCCTTATAATACTCATAAAAATTTAGAGGAAAAAAACCCTCTTTGCAGATCTCCATCAATAAAAGCATACTATGATCCCACTTTTCTGTCTTTTTTCCTCTTGACAATTCATCAGTTCCTTATCTCTCACACTGCTACAAATGCTGGAGTTGGTCTTTGTCCTTCAAGGTTGCAATCCTTTGAATCGTTTTCAGGCAAACCATTTTCTTTTCCGTTGCAACTAATGGCTTCCATATATTTGCAACAGAATATTCAAGTCTTAGATTCCAAGTGTAACTTACCATTTTTGGGGCAGATTCTGAAATGGAAGCACATATTCTTTGTAGCATTTTTTTTCCCTTTCATTTAACTCACAGGGTCATGGTGAGCCTTTTCTATAGCTTATATTTATGTAACTTTGTAAACACTATTTTTAAGTTCTTAAAAAATAATAAGCCTTTCCATCTCTAATATGAAAAATAAAGCAAAATATATTTGTAAGAATATAAAACACATTTCAAATTCTTGCTTTGGGCTTCATGTAGGTATCACACACACTTGAAAATGTAATTTAAATAATCTCCCTGTGCAGAATGCCAAAATAGATTTCAAATACCTCCCCAACCTTTTAAGTTGGTAGGTGAATAAAAGCATCACCACCAAGCCACTAGGCAATTCAGACAGCCCATTTGCAGATAAAATGAGCAATTTAAGGCATAGCATGAACGTTTATGGAATTTATGGATTTGTGTCCCAGAATTTGGATTAAAAAAAAGATGAAATGCAAGTTCTAGTTTGCAAATACTTTTTTAAATCCCACGCAATTTCTGCTAAGCTATGCAAAAATGGTTTGAGCTCTATTCCCCATTGGATCTGAGAGAGAGTGCCAATGAAATGAGTATCCCCAAGCAGACAGAGCTCACCTACTTTGAGCACTTGGAATATGCCAGCCATTTGATATTTTCTTATTTAATCCTTAAAATAACAATTTAAGGTAGGAATGACCTCCAAGGGGAAACTATAGCTTGGGTATACACTCAGTTCTTTCCCAAACGTCAAAAGGCTGGTGAGACATGTTAATGCCAGAATCCACATCTATGCCTTCCTGGCTACTCATCCCCGACCCCTTCTGAAAGTGAGAAGCCTGGTAAGTCCCACATAATGAAAAGATAGACATTGTTCTTGCTACTGCAAGTCTGGGTTCTTCTTTTTACGTGGGGGGGCTACAGAAGCCCCTGCCCCTAGACAGGGGCTTCTGTAGCTTCTGGTGGGTTTCATGCTAATTCATCTTCTGGAGAAAGCAATCTTCCGATGCTAGAAACAGCAAAGACCACTATTGGAAGGGATCCCAAGAATAAAGTATATTTTTAAGGATTTATAATCATTAAGAGGAATCCCCTCTATGAGGTAATTTCAGAAAAAGCATTGCCATTGATCTTTAAGTCCAGGAACCTGGGTACCAGGTTACAACACACATCCAGGAGGAACCTGCCTGGGAAACCCGTTCATCAAGGTCTTTGTAACATGAGTAGCCTGTTGCAGGACCACCATGTGCCCACCTGGCTCTTACTTCCTCAAATGGATGTCCAAATTCACATGAACAACAAATTAAAATTTTCAATGCAATATAAAAATAAACCTTAAGGACAGATTTGAAAGAAAATTCTTGAGAATTGAGATCCCGGGAAAAACTGATCTAAAAATGGGCATATTTTGACCAAAAATGGAGTAAAACTTTATCAATACTTCACTGGTTACAGCACTAGGGTATCTCTCTAGATAAGTCTCATAATTATACATAAAGAATTTTATAAATGATCACACCAAAATTTAAAGATTTTAATCTTCAGCAACATGAAGCTCTAAGGCATTTGTTTAAAACACAAATGCAAGGTTAGGCTTTTGAAACAAAGCACAAAAGCTTCAAGAAGAGTAACTTCTCATTTAAAATTGTTAACTAAGCTGATCTAAAAAAAAAAATCAAAAGAAATTATAAATAAAAAATAAAAGCCTCTATGGATATTTACCATCAGAACCACTGACAAATACACATTAATGCTTTCAAATTTAAACCTCTGTAAGTTAGGTTTAACTTACTATCACAGAGAATATGTGATGGAACAAGACTGAGAGAAATAATGGCATTCCAGAAGGAAGATTTGTTTTAATGCAGTATACTCACATTATTTTCATTCTGGTTTGGTGGCCAGTGTCACCAAAATTCATTTTCATTAATTTTCAATAAATTGTAGCTTAAGCTTTATCTCTCGTGCAGGAAAACAAGTTAATCAACTCAGCCTCAGCTATAAAAGGTTGTTTTCCTTATTATTAGCTACTCCTGGTGCCTTCTGGGGCAACTTGTTTGTATCACTGTTGTCATCATTTTGCAACTTGGTCTCTCCCTGACTGCATGAACATAAAGGGAGATGCAAACTTTGCCCTGTTTGTACTATAATCAGGCAGTCCACACACAAAATAATTACTATCTTTCCCAATTTTTACGTATTATGATTTTATATTATGACAACATTATTAAGACACTAAAGAAGAACAAAGTCCTCCCTTAATAGCATTCACCTCTGTATTTTTCTCTATCCAAATCTGCATGTATTTCTGACAGTAATAATAATGTCTATATCATATTCCATTTTCTTCATCATGCATGGCTCTGTGTAAAAGGAAGGAAGCAAGGGGATGGGACAGGGCCATAGGGAGGGACAAAGAAAATAAGGAAGCAAAACAGGAGGGGAGAAAGAGGGCCTAGGAAGAAAGTGATGGAGACCAGCTGACTCCTGCTTCCTCTCTCGGGGGAGGAGATACCTCCCAGGATCTCTGCACTGCCTGTGATGCTCTTTGAGTACCCACCATTATTGTTTCACTTTAATTCGTTGTAATGAAAACAAGCATTAAAAGCTTCCCTAATAGCCAGAGCCTCCCCAGAATGATAGTGTCACCACATTTGGGGAGCTGGGAGGCAAATAAAAGTTAATTTGTCAACAGTGTCTAAAGAAAGCAACCCAGTTCATTAAGGGTGTTTCTCCTTGGAGCCGTTCACCAGGATTGCTCCTGGGCAAGAGAAATTACCTTTATGCGGGCACGGAAGTGGGGCTGCTTTGGTGCAAGACGAAGCCATTTATTTTCATAACTGGGTGTGAGAAGCAGAAGATGACTGACCTTTTTTCCACTTATTTGGGGAAATTTAAAATGGGATAATGTGAATACTATTTAGACAGATGTTCCTTATCCAGCTGGGAACATCACAAATCTGTCAGTCCTATTTTCCTTTTCAGAAGCAAAAGGGTATGTTGTCAAGTTAACCCACAAGGATAGTCCTGCAGATTCTTCATTTGTTCTTTCATTCATTCACTCAGTTATTATTCAAAACCTATATTTTAGACATCTTCTACATTCCAGGCCCCCATGTAGACACTTAAGTTCATCAGGGAACAGATAGACAAAACCTCTGCCCTCACTGTGTTTACATTCTACGGAGGAGACAGGGAAAAAAGCAAAATCGCTACAGTTTATGGTGTGTTCCATGGTGACGAGTGGTGTGGACAAGTTTAAGTAGGGGGTGGAGAGAGCCCTAACTTTCCACCAGGCATGGAAGATCCAGGCACTAAAGCAGCACAGCTCACCCGGGATCTCTGGAAGGCGCCAAACCACATGCTAGGATTGGGGGGACATGACCAAAGACATATTCCCAGCTAACAAAATGCTCAGTACTCCAGGAGAAAGGAATCTCACCAGATCACAAAATCCACCGTGGAACAGTCTGTAAGAGCCGCAGAGAAGGTGCTGGGATTTGCTGGAGGACGTGCTGGGCTGCCTAGGAGGGAGCAGAGAAGCCGGGGCAGGACATTGGTTTGCAGGAGCATTAGAAATGGTCCCACGGAAAGGGTGCTGCTTTCCAAAGTTATGCAACACTAGTCCCTTAACACATATGCAATTCCTTCCTCTCGTAATTGGGGCTTCTGGATATTATGTGTCTTGAGGGCAAGGCCTGTGTTTCTTCATCCAAGCAAGTGGTCTCCTGCACAGACCATACACAGAGCTGAAGCAGGCAAGCATGGGAAAAGCTGTGCATTATTTTGGCTAATTTGTAGCAAATTCCTTTAAGGTCTATGATTAGAACACTCAGTTGAAATAACTGGAATTATTGAAAATTACCCTGATATGATAAATAAGACTACCTGGGGTTTGCAATGTAAGGTTGGTTCTTCAAGGGTTAACATCTCAATTCCTGGCTCTGGGGGAATGGGATGTGTGTGATTTTGAAAACTTCACCCTATAATAGAAAAAAATTAAGGGACAAATGGAACAAAGAAAGACTTGCCTCAACTTATGAATGGATTGTGCTCCAAAACACCATTTCTAAGTAATTGGTGTTGGGGTTCCCAAGCTGGCCCTCAAAACCCTTTATTGTATATGGAGATTCAGACAAAGAGTGCTGTAGAACCTAATGCCATCATGTTCTTGGAGGGATATTACTTCCGAGTTCTAATGTGGGAATCCAAAAATAGATCTCTTAGTGTAATAGAAACATCTGGAACACACACATTCATATGCAGGGGGATTACATGACTGACTGTAAAAAAGGAGTGTTTGATCTCAATGAGAGCCTTTCCCCAAAAAGATGTCCTAGACGAGGGGCTCTGCCTTCCTGCCTGACCTTACATCCACAGGCAAAAGAGTAAGACAATAGAGAAACCAGGATCACGTAATACGGAGAAATTGCATTAATATTCTCAAAATAAACGTGATTCAGTGATTACATTAAAGTGACACAGATGCTGCTATTATCATCTACAAGGTACTGAGCAGAAAACATGGGAGTGAGTTTTTTAGAGTTTTATTTAACAGTCAGATAAGACCCCGCTAAATTTCATTGGAACAGAGATCAAACCAACACTCATAGATCTGCTAAGACAAAGTTACCTTCTCCATTAATTTTATTTTCCATTTGCCCGTCCATTCATCATTCCATTCATCCATAAATCTTTACTGCCAACTCTTCAGTGACTGGCATGAGGTATTTTTGGGGGCACACACAGAAAGATACGAAGCACGCCGTGCAATGCTGAATGATGGGTGTTCCGGCAGAGGAAACGGGGTAAAGGAAGGTAGTTGAGAGCTGGCCAGGGGGTGCTTGGAGAGCAGCTGAGTGAGCTGTTCCTGCAGACAACTCCGAAGGCACCAGCCAGGTGGTTGTGTCGGCATCAACATTCAACCCACTTAGATGTCCCCAAGGCAGGGGAGAACGGGGGTGTCTTAAACAGCTTTGCCAAAACTAAGGATTACCATGACTTTATGTTCTTCAAAACACAACCTTGGTTTTGGCCACTAACAGTTTTGTCTGCTTGGAGATCTTAGGCCAGCAAGGATCACAGAACTGCTTAGCCTAACATAGCAAGTCAGGCGCTGCCAACAGACAGCTCCCACCTATTACCAAGAAACAGGGAACTGGTCAAACCACCACCAGTGAAAGCCAGTGACCTAGAGGTGATCTTAGAGTTGGTTAGGAAAATCGACTTAATATTCTTTTAACAGCCTTAAATTGGATGTTCCCCAAATACTGGCATTTAATAGCTCAAATGCCTAAAACAGATGTATTTGAGTTTCTGCGGATATATAGGGAAAGTCTAAATTCACTTTAGCTACTGAACAGCTGATATCTGAAATAAAGACACTTCCAGGGCATAATCTGGCAAATTCCTAGTGAGGACTTAGACTCAGGAACAAGCCAAAACTGCTGCAGGGCCTGGCTCTAAAACATAGGAGGGAATCACGGAAAACAGCCGACTTTGACTACTTTTTGAAATTTACTTTCTTCCAACAATAGTAGTGGTATCATTTTATGCCTCTAATTAATGTCACTTTGAGACTATTAAAAGAAAAGGCCCTTTAAGATGCTGACATAAATGATGGCTTAGTTATCAAGAAGGGACAGCTGGAGCTCAAACCTGGGAAAGAATGCAGAAGAAAAGAATGTTTTGGGTACCCAGGGAGAAAACCAAAAGAACAAGAGAGATTAGAATTAAGAGAATAAATTAATGGCAAAAAAAATTACCATTGAGAGAGAAACTATGCCTTTTTCATTCCTGCAGCAACCACCATCTCTCACTGAGGTCCATACACGTAGGCCTAGGACACAGCCTTTCAGTTAATTTAATGTGACAATTCCAATACCCCACATAACGAGTGTTTGAAGACCATGCTCAGAGGGTCATGCCCTGATTTTAGCAGCATCCAAAATGGTGTTTGCTTACATGCTAGAAACTTGGAACTTGCTGACAATTAACAAGCCATTCAAAAGAGCAAATTAGCAACTGGGTCACTTGCTCTCCCCTGCATGGTGCGCTGAAGCAGAGCTTCCAGGGAGGGGCCCACAGCACTTAGCAGGTTAACACGCTTGTGAAAATGCTTTCCTGAACTCTGAAGCCAGACTGGATGTATCCAAATGCCCCATCCACAGTCACCCAGAAATGTAAAAAGAGAATTTTCCATTGAGAATTTAAGACTGTATAGGGGAAATAGTGTCATGAAACCGTTACAGTAGAAACAACACTTTAAAGTCAATCTAATAATCCAATACTAGGGCTGTGATTACCATTAGAAACCATAAAATTAATTCCCACTTGCCATCTATTCTTCTCTGAGATGCTTATAACTTTGTCAGGCTCTGAGTCTGATAAAAGCACAGGAAAAGTCGTTTGTGTTTCCCCCCCTTTCCTGACCTTTTAACAAAACAATGTTTTGTTTTGTTTGAATCAGAGTTCTTAGTCCTGCCTCTCAGGCCCCAATTCCAAGGTCTCAGGGACAGCTTGAGTATGTGGCCAGGAAGAAAGCTCTCAGTGACCTTTCTCTGACATTTCTCAACACCCTTTCCTACCACCCAGAGCTCTGCTGACTTAGATCTCCCTGTGATGCCTTCTGGAAAGAGCAGAGTCCCTCCTTGAGATCCCTGCCTCCCAGAAAGTGGCCATGGTGCAGCTCTCAGGCTGAGGTTGGCAGCCACCCTCCTCCTTTTATCATTCCTATGGCTGTGTCACAAAAACTGCCGCACCAGCTCTGCCGTGCACCTGCCCTTCTTTGTTTTTCTTTAATTTCCACTCCTGATTCTCTCTTTTGCTAATGGTCTGTAAAAGGAATAACTGAAGGCTTGCATACCCCAAATTATCACCCATTTTTTAAATAAATATACAAAAGTATATATATGTACACACACACAGAAACATATATATTTGATATATGCTTATACAGAACATTATGACATTTACATTACAAGTATGTAATATAAGTATACAAGTGTATATATATATGAATATTCGGGAATAGTTCATAATGATGACTGAAGAATTACTGTAGCAGATTACTGCAAAGGCATAAGGTAGCTGAGGAAGCTGGGCTCTGTGTGCTGAGTTAAACTCGAGAAGTCTAGGCCACCACTACAGAGAGGCAGCCCGGAGGTTGTCTTTGAATGAGGATGCCCTGACTGAAGTCCCATGCTGTGTTCTGTAAACCAAACTCATTTTACTTTCTTCAAAGTAGAGCAAAGACTTGTGAAGAAATCTGGTTCACTCTGAAGTAGAAGTGGAAATGACTCAAAAACTGGACTCCATTAAAACTACCTCATAAAATTAACTTGTTCAAATCTTTCTGTTTTTAACAGAGCATCAACTCCTCCTCCATGCGTTTTCAGAGTCCATGTTCTTACAGTCCCTATTAATTTAATAACTCATGTCCAGTCTTCTTTAGCTTTCAAGAACGCCCACCGTGACCAAGGAGTGTTCAAAAGGCATCAAGCAGGGGAAGTTCGGGGTCCCCAAATCCACGTCTGGGTTGGGAGTGTGTTTTGGAGGGATGGGAAGCTAGAGGGTCAATGGAACAGAAAACAAAAAGCACCAAAAAGATAGCGCTTTGGGCTTCTGGCACTGTCCTTGGTGCTGAATGTTGTATTTTTCAAGTAATATGCTTTGTTAAGGAGAGAACACTGACAACTGCTATGAGACAATAAATAGTGCTGCAAAATCCATATTGACAGTGAATGTGCTAATCACCAGGATCCAAAATGAGGACCAGAACTTTCCACAATTGATACTTTAAATTCTTTTTTTTTTTTTTTTGCACTCAGTTGGAAATCTTTCATTAAATTAGTGTCTTATTCTGGACTTCAGTATGAGAACACAAAGAGGGGACGTAGGATTTGGCTAAATTAATATTCACTGAACACCCAGAAGGTACTAGGTATTATATTAGTCATGGAGTTAACAAACCTATATAAGATAGAGACTTCTCAAAACAAAAGAGAGCTTTACAAAGGTAGCAATTAATTTGGAAGATAGAAACTTTATAATTTTTGATCAAAATGTTCTTCCTCTGCAGCCTATATATTAATAACCTAAGCTCTCTCCTCTCTAAGCCACAAAAGACCTCCAGCACTACGCTCACTGGAGAAGTGCCCGCTCTAGCAGTTTGAAGTTTTTAGATTGCTACTCTCCATAGCAATGGCAATATAGGAAGACAATCATTCCAAGTATTGGTTTTATGACGTGTTTCCAAGTTGAGAAGGAAAAAAAAATAGGGAAATTCCATAACAGTACTTTGTGTTCCCTGTCCCATAGAAAGAACTAATCTGTTTCATCTCTATTTGGAGAACGTATTCATTCAGATGCTGCAACCCAATTATTAATGTGACCATAAAATTATCAGTGAAGCCAAACCCTACAGCTTGGAAGCTTCAAGGACAATTAGATGGATTATCAAAGCAATAAGCACAATGGATTACATAGTTTTAAGCCCTCTATTGAGAACACCCTCGTGCTTAATAAAATTTTAGCAGGCATACCCTGACTGGCATTAGCCGCTGGCAGCTGCCTGTAAATTAACCACGTGACACAGGTCAACTCTTTAAATTTCCTCCACAAATTAATCTCTTGCTGACTCCCGTGGACTCCAAACATTTTATTCCTTTAAATAAAAGAGAGATCCTAAACAAAACCTTAGAAACATACTAAAGGGTCTCTCTAAGAAAGGTTCATGGTAATGAAGTCCTGAAAATACTTCTCAGACGTGATAGGAATACAATTGACCACCAATTTTTCCTTCCAAACATCTGGGGGCAGTGGGAAGAGTAACCACAGGTATGTCTCCATACAAAGAAGACAGAATGACTCCTTTGCTTCTTACCAACAGACAGCAGCCAAGCCGTACCATTTCCTTAGCAATAGGTGAATTGGATTGGGTTGTAAATAAAAGAAGCAAGAGAAAGGAAATTGAATGGAAGTGATATTACTGAAGGAGAGAATTGAGAGTAAAATTCTAAAGGAAGTGTTTCCATGTCATTCTTCAATCACCTATACAAAAAACTCTATAGTGGATTCCTGTTCAATTAAAAATAACATCCAGGCCAGGTGCGGTGGCCTATGCCTGCCATCCTAGCACTCTGGGAGGCTGAGGCAGGAAGATTGCTTGAGGTCAGGAGTTCAAGATCAACCTGAGCAAGAGCGAGATGCTGTCTCTACTAAAAATAGAAAAATTAGCCAGGCATCGTGGCCCATCCCTATAGTCCCAGCTACTCAGGAGGCTGAGGCAGGAAGATCACTTGAGCTCAGGAGTTCTACCTGCAGCAAGAGAGCAAGACTCTGTCTCTAAATAAATAATAAATAAATAAACAAACATGTCCAAAGGGATTTCCACTATACATGATCTGCCCTCATCTCCCTGACTCTGACTTGCCACATCTATTCCTGGAACACCAGCCTTTTTTTCCATCCTGCAAATATGTGAACATCATTCCTACTGCAGGATGTTAACACATGATAGTCCTTCTGTTTGCAACACTCAACCCTGGATCATCAGATGACTGACTACATTTTTATTATCATTCAGGTCTCATTTCAATTGTCACCTCCTTAGAGTTCAAGCCAAAGCCACCCCTTCACAACACTTCCTTAACACTCAGCAGTATCAAAAATTATCTAACCATTCATGCACACATTCATTTATTCATGCATTCATTTATGTATTGCCCATCTGCCTCTCCATTGCCCATCCTACTGTAAATTCTCTATCTTATTCACAGATGTTTCCTCTGTAGCCAGAAAAATGCCAAGCACTTAGTAGGCACTTAATAGCTATCTGCTTACTGACTATAACGGGGAAGATGTGTGCCTTATACAAAGTGATTAGAATAGTGTTTTCAGGAAGCGCTTTAAAAAAGCAATTTCCTGGAGGAGAGTACTCTTGTGCATTTTAGGTACCTGAAGCGTTTGTCCTGTCATTGCCAGGTTCATTGACTATCCCAAGCTGCCAATTACACTTGGTGCAGAACACCAGTCCCAAGATACAAGCAAGGTGACAGGGAGCACCAGAAGCCTGGGGTCTATGAATAATGAGATCCTGGACCTGGAATGTGACTTGTGTTCTCCTCTGTAAAGTGAGGCTGATGTAATTCATTGAAGACTAAAGCTCTAATGCAAGGGAGGCACCGAGGAACTCTAAGATACTATGCAAGGAAGGGGTGTTGATGTTGATGAAGCTTCATAGAGATTTGTCCTGAAGTCTAGGGCAGGAAGGCTTCCATGAGCTCAGGAGTCATACTTCTCTCTGAGACCGGAAAGTGTCCCCCAATTAAGACATACCGCTGGTTTTGCCTGTTTTAAGAACCTAAAATTTGGATATGAGCAGCACACGTAGACAGTTAGTGTGCACTCTCTCTACTGAAGCTGGCTTGTACCCACTAGTACAACACAACAGCAGAGCAGCACGTCAGCTGCAACTCAAGCCAACGGTTCAACACCACATCCCGCACAGATCATGCCACTGCTAGGACGTGGGCTCAAGGACTGCACTTAGTTCACTGTACAAAACAACCTTGGTCAGAAATGAGCTTAGGGCCAAAGTCCAGTAGAATAAGCTGGTAGAGAAAGGCAGGATGTGCGTGTGAGGCGTGGGAGATGAAAAAGGCTGATACCACGACAGGAATGGGGTGGACAAGGCTGGAGCCAGGTGGGAAGGTGCAGGAGGAATGCATTCTCGGGGACTGTCGTCAGGAGGAACGGGTTAAGAATGGAAACTCACCATGTCTGGTGAAGAAGGCTACCCATCCTCCTCCCTTCTGCAAAGCCAAAAGGGAGAATGGGAAGGCCTAACTTGGGTACCCAAAGGCACCCAATATGGCTGTGACAATGGAAAAATGACAACACAAACGCAGCCATACTGAAATTCCGATTCTGATTCAAATGTAACAAAGCTCGTGAAATGCTTGGCAGTGCTCTGGGGCAGAATATGGTCACTTGATCAACAAATAAACTGCACAGAACTCAAAGGTCATGTCCAAGTTTACCAAGCCCACTGAGACAATCTCGGCATTGAGCAGACAATCCTTTTGTCAAATGTTTATGTAACGCAAAATATAATGAGGAAAACAAAAGTTATTTTCCATTTAAAATCCATGGTGCATACAAGAGCAGTTTACATAGCAAAAGTGATAAAAATATTGACTAGCGATGTTGACAGAAAATCTTCTGTGCACACTATTACTATGTCGAGTGACTCCACACATGTAAATTTGCCCCCAAAGTGTTTATAAACCAATTCAGATGGAAATTTTCTACTACCACAAATTTAACAGATTCTAGTTATCATGTTTGTGCTTGGGTACGAAATAATATATTCAGAAGAAACACACGTGCATGTTAAAAATATCAGAGAGGGAAGGCCAGCCGCAGTGGTTAGGAGAAACCATGAAAGCACAAAGCATCCGTGTGCTGGTTTCTTTTGGGCCAAGAAATAGTCAAGGCAACTCTGGCCTGGTCAGAAAATCCTCATCATCACACCTTTCCATTTGTACAACCTTCAACTTATTTTATTACTTGGAGAGAGTGAGCAACCTCCCACGCAAAAGCCAAAATCTGCCTGGCCTCAGAGGGCTGACGGAACTCACAGAGAAGTTAAAATCAGTCACAAGTCATCATGATTGCAGGAAGCTAATCTACCACAGGGCTAAGAACCAGAAAGTCAATATTCTGGGATTTGCAGATCAAGAGGGAACAACAAGGACATGGTAGTTCCATAAAATTTGTCACAATTTTTATTGACAAAATTAAAAACTTTATGGACACTGAAATGTACATTTCAGATAATTTCCAAGCATCACAAGTATTATTCTTTCCATTTTTTTCCAAGCATTGCAAAATGTAAAATTCATTCTTAGGTTGCTGGACAAAATTAGGCATCGGCAGGATTCAGCCCACGGGCAGTCCCAATTCCAGCAGGATGGGAACGTGCAGAGTAAAAACAGGCCATCGAGTCAGCATATCTACTCATAGTTGGTTTGTCCTCAAAGTTTCCTTAAAACACCATAAATCTAAAGCTGCCCTGAAACATCCCAAGTTCCCTGTGCTTTATACAAAATCAGATTATTTACTTCATCCAGTAGCTTATGTTCACATTCTAAATTTAATTTAAATATCGTCTCAGCTGTAGGTGTTGCATCGGTTTTGTACAATAAAGGCAGAGACAGGAGCAACACGGGAAGCACATTAATCAATTTCCATGACCGTGATGAGCTTGGCATCAGGGAAGCATCTGATTTGAGGCGTGTCTGCTCTATAAAGCCAGTGACCCCCAGCCACCACTTGTAATGCTCTCCTGTTCTTATCTTGTAGGCTTTCATATCGGACGGGGCAAGACACAGCTAATTGTGACACATGCAGGAACAGTGCATGTATTATCTATAGGTATGTTAACATTCTCCTCTTCCCACCTTTTTTTTTTATTATTATTATGAGTGACAAATGCTGTTTACCCATGAATGCAAGAACCATCTGGGGCCATGCTGGGGTGACACTATCAGACAAAAATTAAAGGACCTTACTTGACCATAATTCTAAGCTCCCTCTAAAGACTCCACCCCAGGTATATCATCATGGGATGAGGAAGAGCTTGCACCCATTTATCTTGCAAATGCATCTTAGTGGTTTTAAGAATCGGTATAAGTTTGATGGCTTGCTCCCTTGGAATCGATAGCCATGAGCACTGCACTGTATTCTGGAATGGCTGTAAAATATACGCCCTTCAGAGGGTATAGATCAAAGGCTTGAAACCACACCATATGTACTAGGAATGCCACGGAAGGACCGGGCTGCTCACAGTAAACATGCGATTTTATTTCCTGGGAACTCAGGAGGATTGTGGCATTTGCAGCACACCTCGGCAGAATCCCCTCTCTGGAGCCCCTACAAATCTTCCTTGTGTTTTTTAATTTGAAGTTTGTTTGTGTTACTGACATCAATAAGAATATGGCAGAAACTTCCAAAACGCAAAAGCTGTGTTTGGCTTTTACCAGTAATTTAGGATAAAAGATATGGTCAAAATCTTCAGAGTAGTTGTTTTTTTTGGAAATGTAATTTTCACAAACTACAAGGGCATGAGGAATGTAATAATTTAATTCATTTTTTAAAATTAAAACTGAACAATAATTTTAATCTGTCAAATTATCAGAAAATAATTACAACTGAATAGTTCTATATCTAAAAATGTGTAAAGGAACCCCACCGCCCCCCAAACTACCCTCTAAAACGCTCTTCAAAGTTACCATCCTTTGCGTCAAGCAGACAGACGAGCAAGCAGGAAAGCTCAGGGCCACACAATCTTGGATGCATTGGGTTTCTTTCCCAGGGGAAAACACGGATTTGGCTATGGGGGCACACGTCCCCATTCCAGGCATAGTATCCCAGACAGGGGCCAGGTCCTTTAAAAGCAGAGTTGGGCCACCTGGGGACCTTGTCTGGGCACAGGCAGCAGCAACCACAAGGTAGCTAGAGCTGAGCTACCAATGCGACCTGAGCGCATTCCATCCTGCAGGGGCTCTCAAACATGGGTACCTTTGGTAAAGTCTGGGGTGGGGGAGCATTTTCAGTTGTCACAACTGGGAGGTGCTGCTGGCACCTAGTAGGTAGAGGCCAGGGATGCTCACAACATCCTGTGCTGCACAGGACAGTCTCCCACAACCAAGACTTATCCAGTCCAAAATGTCAACAGCGCTGAGGTTGAAAAAGCCTACCTTCCTGGAACCATCCCCACCTTAAGGTCTTACAAAAGGCACAAACTGGGAAGGACTTTTGGCAGGTGGCAGGGAGCCAGGACCCCCTCAGCAGCCCTGATACAGCATGTGCTAAGCCACTGATTGTTCTTGGCTGTTGGTAATGTGGAGGTTAAGATCAAGCACCTGTGCAAGTCTGTCTTCAATAACTCCTCCAAATTACAACCTCAGAGATAGCAGAGTTTGTATCAGATAAGTTGACTTCATGGGAAACTTCTCACTAAATTCATATTGTGGAAGAGAATTTTGAATCAGCAGTGAAGGGATAGAACTCTGACATAGAATAACCTTTCACTAACATCAGCAAATTAGGAAAAGAAGTGAAGGGTGTAGATGGCCCACTGCATCCTCAGAATTCAACTGTTACATCGGGAGCCAAGGCTCATGCAGTCTTTTGTGCAACAAGGCAGAAGTGTGCAAGGACTTCCAGGGAAGGTTCAGAGAATGAACTTGTTCAGCCTAAATCTATTTAACATTTTGTGAGTGATTGAAAAAGGAATTTATCAGAACACTGTCCAACATAATGGAAATAATTTAAATTTAGCTCTAAATCCAGAACTAACTTACATAAAAAGTGATATTAAAAGTGATTTAACAAGTCTGTGAAGGACAGGAATCTGTCTCGTCAGGAATTAGTCTTAAGTGGTTATTATTTTGAATTGTCTTAAGCAACATTCTGCATGATCCCAACACGTCAGCCATAGGCCAGTTCCAAGAGGACCGTGAGTGTCCAAGCACCACAGGAATTGGCCAAAATTTAGTGAGACTCAGAGAGAGAGATTGAACCATTCTGACCACTTTGGTTGTCTCATACGAGCTGGGAAAATGGCACGTCCCCTCGCAGAGACCTTCTCACTAAAGAAGGGAGGGTTCTGGCCATTGATTTGGTGGCAGGAATCTTCGAAACGGAAAAGAGACAGGCCCTCTGCAGACTCACAGGCCCTGCACAGACATGAGAAGCATCCCGGGAGAGGTGGTACTAGAGAAAAAGTGGAGGTTTAGATCTCTCTTGCAGGAAAGTATTTTAAAAGCATTCCCTTCAGAGTCATAATAACAACTACAACAACAAAAAAAAACCTCCCACAACCCCGTAACAACTTCTGCAGACAGAAGTTACTCTGAAAGGCTGAGTGGGCAGGTCTCAGAACATCCCATAGAGCAGCATTTCAGCTGGGCTCCCACTGCCCCCTAAGTCTTCCAGCTAATATCCAAAGAAAGATCTCATTCTTACTACCAAATTGAACACAGGCAACTCCTCAAGCTCTGTTCCTCAACATTCCTATCCCTTTATAAGGGAAATGGTTAAAAGTTTAAAACTGACTCTTACAGTGGTTACTGATGCTGGACCAGTTTTCTGAGGTTGGCAGAAACAGGTAGTGAAAGCTCATCCGTTAATTTAAAAAAATCAGTCAACAAGAAAATCATACAAAGTGACGTGTACCTAACTTAAACATATTATTTTAATTTGAATCTCATAAATTGAAATCTTGCATTTACATAACTTAAAGTTATGCCAGTCTTTTGAGGCGAGGCCCAGATGTTTTCTTTGAATGTGGGTGCCCCTGCTGTGGTTCCGAGTTAGATTCCGTGAACCATGCCAGTTTTCCTTTCTTTAAAGTGGAGCAAAATCTTGTGATGGAATCAAATTTCAGAATTCTTCTGGTGCATACTTCATTTGCCTCAGCCTTTTTAACATTTATAATTTTGCAGTACTCCTTCCAAAACATCTAACTTACAAAAATAATAATTCTCTCTTGCCTCATTGGTTTACACAACATTCAATATTTAAATCATCTCAGTAGTGAGTACAAATGGCATAAACAGGTTCAGAAACAAATGCCAGCACCCTTGTGGTGAGCACACAGCATAGAGGGTCACAGGTCAACAGGTCAATAGAGAGAAGACTGTTAGGAGCCCCCAGCCTTGTGGGGGCGTCACTCATGTACTGAAGAGAGGGCCGGGGTGGTCAATCTAGCATGTCAGTTAGGGGGGCTTCTATAATCCTAGCTGAATACTAATGACTGACGTACTAGAAGGAATAGAAAGTGTCACTGGCTCTTGGAAGACTCTATCTACGTGATTCTGCCTGGTGGCTGAGAGTTGTTGATACACCAGGACAGGTAACTTTCCTCAGGGTCCCAGTTCACCAAAAAGCAGCATGAGTGTGGAGCTAGGGGGCATTGAGCCAGATGGTTTCTCAGCTTGCAGGAAGCTCCGTGATTTAATCCCCAAATGTTTCTTTAAGAATACTTTTTTTGCTAGAAAAGCATTCAAAACCCAGTAAGTCCTGGGCAGGTGGAATCACCTGCTCAGGTATCCCTGTAGCAGTACACATGGGTAGCCACAGCATCTCAGCAGCATAGACCAAAAGTGAGCCAGAGAGAGTTTCCACGTTCCAAAAACTTTATTAAGTCCATTTCTTGTCCTGACCACAGAAACTTGCAAACAAGTCCTGCTTCAATTCCTGCATGCAACTCTAGAGAGAGACAATCCCAGCAGAAGGAGATAGTTGTAGCTCAAGGTCAGAGTCCCTGTGGTCCATTCAAAGCCAGGCTGTGGCAGCCAGGCGCTTGGGAACAAGCTCCAAGAGCCCAGGAACTCTCCTGTCAGTCCCTGCACCAACTTTTCTTCCCTCTTCTCCATCCTCCCTGTGGGATGCGTGGAGCACCTGGGACTGAGTAGATTAAAGGAGTTTCAAAATCTTAAAACGCCACAGGACTGTGGTTGTCCCAGAGGCTTGAGAACACAATGGGCCATCACAGCTGCCAGTGTCCACATGTTGCAATTTGTCATACCCTGCTGGCTGGAAGGCAGAGAGCCCTGGAGGTCAATGAATTTGACCCTGCCTGTCTTGCATTTAAACACTGCTTTTCACTCGAAACCCAATTACTCTCTCTGAGCAGCATGGCTATGCATCGTGTTTCCAGTAACATTTGGCCCAGGGAGATGAAAAGAGTGCCGTGTTCAAGACCTGTCTACCTGTGGTTTTGTCAACACAGTCCTGTAATAAATGTGTACCTTTGCCATGGGTGGCGGTACATATTTCTCTGCAAAAAATAATTCTGTCATGGAAATACACAGGACTTGAATAAACATCAAAAGGACAAAAGGTCTTGAAGCAATTTCAGGAAAAAGGCTGCCAGTTCCACAAGCAGAAGGTTCAAAACACCAGCCTACCAGAGTCTGCTGCTCAGGTAGTCGGCATCGGGGAGGTTAGGGCTGAGCTTCCCCTTTCTTGGGCAGAGTATCCACTTCATCTCTAAATCCTGCAGGATTGCATTAAGGGATCAAGAAGGTTCCTCCCAGCTCTGAAATCCCAAGGGCCAGTTTTTACAATTATGAAAGAAATGGATCTGAGACCTTCAACTAAGAGTGTGCACAGTGGTAAAAGTGTGGGCGGCCACAGGCATTTCTCAACAGAAAAACACCCACGCCCTCATTGGCAAATCAATTTAAAGGACTTGAACAACACTTTGGGCAGAGAATTGATTGTCCTGCTCCTAGTCTGCTGAAACCCCAAGTAACAAAGTGATATTTTTGATAACTGGAAATTTTAAGGTGGTTGACATAATTACGTTTTTTCCCTAAGATGACAGCCCTTTGATTTTGATCTGGACCAATTGTGATATTCTAATTAAAGACCATCTCACCATGAAAGAAGATTAAGAGAGATTCAAGTTTCAGTTTTCTTTAGTAAAACTTTTCTAGCTTATCTTCCATATTTCTTGTCAAAATATGCTGTAATTATTTCAGAAAATGTTTTAAGGATAAATTACTAATATAATCTTTGCTCATAAGCAGTTGAAATCTTTTGTATCCATCCTATTTTAGTAATTCTTTTGTCAGACTAGTCTGATGAGTCACACTACTGATGATTCACCTTTTGTTCAGATTTGGTTTCAGAAAGGAACAATGAAACATACCATTGGCAAATCCATCCTTTCCCTCTTTTACTGAAATAGTTAATTTGTAAAATAATACTGCAACAGAATGGTCTAAATTCTAATTTGTACAGTTAGTATGAAAATAATATGTGCCAAGCTCAATTCAAAGGCTTTTGGGGATGGAAGCAAGATTTGAAAAATAATAGCAATGCTGACTCAGATTCATTAAACAGTATCTTCACCACAACTGGAAATCTTGCACAGTGTTGGAACTCCTACCATTAGGTACCAGACCTGAGCGATTGCATCCTCCAGGACACTGTCGGTGCCTATTTCATTTCTGTATCACCAAGGCCACCAAACAAGTGATACTAATAATTCTGTAGATCAATGGTGGACTCTGAACCTGACTAGATGGGAATGCCACGGGTCTGCCTGTCACATTGTTTCTGACACCACAGAGGGAAGGAGCTTGTGGGATGCCCTGTTGTCTATTTCACACTCTCACCACTATATGATATGGTCAAACATATGCAGAATTCCAAACCACCATTCTGAAAAATTGCCTGAGCCTTTTCCATTTGGGGAGCTTATATTCATTTATTGAACAAGCATTTTTTCAAGGGACTCCTAGGAGACAGGCTCTGCACAGGGCAACTGGGAGGTGGGCAGGAGTTTGACTCTGACTGAAGACAACTGCCTGCGCACCCCTTGCCCTAACACCCTACAGTGAAGGTAGCAACAGAGTTGTGACAAAAGGGAGCCCTGTGCACGGAAGGTGTATGCCACAGATGCAAGGGCATGAAAGGCCAGGAGGTGAAGGCAGTGGGATTTTTTACCTGGCAGAGCAGAGGCTAAGGAAATAGGATAGCCATGGAGGGAGTTAGGGAAGATGTACCTCTGTTCTCTAGATCCCTCTAGGCTAGACAGGGATGACTGGCAGGAATTGGGGAGAAACAGCCAGAGCGTCCCCAAGGATGGACAGGGATGCTCTGCTGCCCGTGAGCACTTGTATTTACAGCAGCTGGGGAACGTTCCAGTACGTCCAAATCTTTGACTGCTTCTCAAGTAGGAAACTCCTAAATTATGCAAGTTTGTTCCCCAAATGACTGGAGAATTTTAGGAGAGATGAGGAAAATACCCTAATATTGTAAAATTGAATGAGGAAAATTGAAAAGGGATGGGTTGCATTTGCTCCAATCATCCCTGGTAATTGCATCACCAATGAGAGCACAAAAGTGAAGGCTGCAAAGACTTCCAGATAAAATCATGCACCCTGACTCCCCCGATTCCGAGCATACTACAAAATGGGAGCTGGCTAGGGTGGTACATGTCCAAGGCCAGTCCACAGAACCTAAAGCCTTCTGACTAATAAAGTCCTATTGTTAAGCGAGGTAATTGCATTTGTATGCAGAAATGGTGCCAATTCTAGCCTGTCCAGAGCCCACTTGGAGTGAGTCTTTGCAGCCTTTGTCGTGCAGTGATTATCTCTTCTTGGAAGTGCCCTTTCGAGTCCTGCTTCAATTACCACCACTTGTGCATGTTAAGTTCTTTAACAACACGAACTGAGGTGGGAGAAATTAGCCTTTTGTCTAATGTTTAGTGCTTTGTTCCTAGTATTTACAGTGAGTGACAGGGTGGGAAGAAGATTACAGAAAAAAATCCCTGGATAATACCTTACACAACATTATTCTGATACAAGGAAATATATTTTTACAGTAAATTAAAAGTCAGAAAAAAAGAATGATTTTGACAGACCTCAAAATCCTCCATGAAAATTCCCAAAGCTAATAATCCAAGTTTTTTTTCCTATGCTATTAGAATTCTACAAATATTATTATTTCTTTCCCCCAATATGTAAGGATTTAGATTTTGGTCGTTTTTAGTAACTTTCAGAAACACCTAATTCTCTTGTGTAGATGCTGTAAAACTGATTACAACCATAAAACTGAAAACTGATTACTCATCTCAACATATTATTTGTAAAGCAGTTAGATAAAACTTCTCCAGCAGAGAAAGGCTAATTATACCAATGGCCCTCACTTTTGGTCATGCCCAAAGGTAAAAGGCAAGGAGGCAGGTACTGATGCTCAAAACAGCATGAGGGAGTCACGCTGTTAGATTGCTTGGAAGATAAATGTAATTCATTTTTAGATGAATGTGGAGATTCTCTCAGGGGCTAAATACAGGGTTTAGCCCCTGCCATGAGGCCCGGAGTGAGGCCATATGACATTCCATGGGGAATGCCGTGACTGCAGATGACAGTAGCTGCTGAGTCCATTCAGCAGGCTCTTCTGCACAGTCCTCATGAAAGAACCCTGTCATCTCTGAAGATGACATCATGGAGGTCCACAGGGAAGCTGGGGTTTAGACCAGTCTCTGGTGACGCCAGAGGACACACAAGAAGCTAATGGTCTTCCATGCATGAGGAGAACTGTCATTGCTCTGTATCAGTGGGGGTGACTCTCTCAGCAGACGTCAGAAAGGAGGGGGAGCTCCTTACCGCATTGCATCTAGAAACCAGAGTTCTGGGCTCGTGGCCCAGAGAGGTAGAACGGCTTTGCATCCTTGGCTCCAGGACTGAGAGCCCAGGAAGTCACCGACCTCTCTGGACAGAAGCATGCCCACCTTCAAAATGACACAGGCAGGCGAGGTACGGGCCCTGATCATGGCCAGCCTCTGACCTGTGGCCCACCCAGCACCCGAGGGGCTCCCTGCAACCAGTTTTGGACAAGAAGGACAGTCCCATATTTCCTCCTCTTCACTGCAGTTACAACATGGTTTCTGCCCAAAGATAGAAAACTGCGAGCTTTCCGCTGAGGTCAGGGACAACAGTGTATTGATCGATACATTTAATACATGATTGATTCTTTCTAATTATAATGTATGATCTCCGGGGCTTCCTAGGAGGATGACATAAGATATGCTTAATACACATGATAGTCCTGTTAGTCATCTGGCCTCTTTCCTACTGGAGAAATTATGGTGGGCAGAGCTTACAAAAATGACTTGAGTTTGGCCTCCACTTCCTCATGGCACAACTTTGTGGGATGCCATAATGTGGTTCTCTGATCTCTGTGCACCTGCCTGCCCTGAGACTCAGGCACCTAGGTGAGGCCTGGGCACCAGAGCAGTGTCTGTACTCCAGAGAGAGCTGTAGGCAGGAGGACACCCACAATGGAACTTTAGTCCAGCAAGGACTCCAGTGCAGTCAGGGAGAATATCCAGGATGCATTCAGAAAGGCACTGACTGTAACTTTGGACACTTCACAGTATAATTTATAGCTAGGTTATCTGGCTAATGCTTTTTTAAAAAAAGTTATAATTATAAATTCCTTGTCATAGTGTGCCAGGAAAAGGAGACAGATCTTATAATTCGAGTATTAATATTATTGATTAGCCATCTATTTCTAGTATTTTAAACCTTACAGTGATTCTGTAGACACTAAGTATACACCTACTATGTGAAATAGTGGTGAGTGGTGGATCCAAAGCTATAGTGAATCCATTCTCTGTTTAAAGGGTTAAAAAGCTAGTAATTACAAATTGCTAATATTTTAAATTATTGGGATGAGATCCATATATATAAAATAGGTATATAATATATGCACATTATAATATATAATGAATTACATAGATAAGTAGAATTACATAAATAAATTTTGAATGAAAAGAGAAAACAGGGCAGCAGCATTTTGCTGAGATTAGAAGTGAGAGGATTTGGTTCCGTTCATCAGTTTATTCCAATTCAGCAAACAAAGAGAGCATGTTCAGAGCTGGGGCTATGCTAAATGCACCACAGACAAAAGATGAATTAAACATGGACCGTCCCTCAAAGAGGTCACAGATCTGAGAAAAAATAGCTACGATCCAAGATGAGACGTGCTCTAGTAAGAGTCTGGAGAGAGCCCTGGCAGGGGAGCAGTTCGTCCCAGACGTGTTGGGTGTGACTGCAGGGGCGGGTGGACTTGGTTGTTCTGGCAAATCCACAGAAAGAAGAGATGACATGTGACCTAGGTTTTGAAGGATAAGCAGAAGTTGGACGAGGAGTTTGCCAGTTTTCCTAATGTGACTCTGGTGACTGAGGAGTGGAAGACAAGGAAGAAAGAATGAAAGCGACTCAGAGGTTTCAATGCCCAGAGAGGGCAAGGCTGAGGTTCTGGGTAAGGGCGGTGGAAGGTGGAAGGGCAGTGGAGGAAGCACACAGGGAACTGCGTTGAAGGCAAATCCACTTAACCCAGCGCTATAGAGGCAGCAGGGGACACAGTGAGCCTGACCCCAGCATCTGTAGCCCATCTAGCTGGATGAATGTGGCCACCAGCTGTGTCTGCAAGGACAGAGGAGCAATCTGGGGGCAAGACTTGGTCTTGGGCATGCTGGATTCACCGTGCCCCTCAGACATCCACTGGAAATGTGTTCAGAAGAGAACGATGGCTACTTGGAGTCCTGGTTCTTTCACTGCCTGGAAAGGTGGCCCAGGTCACCAAGGCTCAGAAAGAAGGGACTTGCCTAAATTTACCTGGCATGCAAGGGAGAGAGCCAGGCCTGGATCTGGACCCTGACTTTCAACTTTCTCTGGGTGATGCTGGTGTTGCTCACGGTACTAAGGCAAAGCCGGCCAGCTGTAGCCACCTTAACGTGATGTTGTTGGCTTTCGGGAAACCCCAAAGTTGAGTGCTTTTGGGAAGTGATTTGTCCCATCCAAAGCCCCAAGTGAGAGCCATCCCACACCCTGATGGGCTGGCCCTCCTGGGTTTGTGCTGTGCTTCTTGGCATGATGGGGGATTTTCACAGGGACCCCCTCCTCCGTGGGTGGGAGCTCATCCCAGCTGCCATGTCACAGCCATGGAAGCTCAGGTCCCCAAGGTGAGCTGATTTGTCCACAGTGGCAGAGCATGTGTCGGTGAGAGCCACAGTTAGCACTGGGGGGCCCTGAGATCTAATGCACAGAGAATTAAGAGAAGAGGCCTCTGATCTGCTGTCCGGTGAGCCAGGCAGCACTGTCGAGGCTGGAGGCATCAAAGGCTTCAGGCTTTCTTCCACTCCAGAACACAAGCAAGCACTTGGGAGGCAAACTCACCTGCTTTTAACTCTTTACTGCTACTCTCAGGGGACTGAAGAAAGAAGAAAGGGACTTTGGAAAATTGTATTCCTTCTTAACTTGAGGAGTCAGCGACAGCTTGCTAAAATACTGTGGCAGGGCCTGAGTATTTATAGGAGCATGTGACAAACAGCATAAACTGGAGAAGGAGGACGCGGCTGTGCAAAACCACATGCAGCGGTGGGGAGGAGTGTTACTACAGGGCCTGGCACCATCTCCAGAAAGAAAACGAAGCTTGGGCGCAGGCTGACAGAACAGCCAGAGACTTATTTAGGGCAGGTACTTATTTCTTTGGAAATGTGCAAAATAATAATATTGTAAGAAAGTCCACATACTTAAAAACTCGTTTTTAAGAGAAAAAGACTAACCTAAGAAATTAAGTCTACCTTTAGTTGCTTTAATCACGCACCACAATGACTCGCAGGGAGTGTGCAGTAGCAACACAGGTTCAGAGCACGTGGAGCTCATAGCACAAGTGTTTTGTTGGACGGTTCCCTGGGCAGGCGGCAGAATGGAGACCTGGGTAGGGAAAGGAGAGCTGCACAGGGAAATGATAACAGTTCTCCAGGCTTTGTATATTGTAAACCTCCAGCAGTCCAGGCATTTTCCATCTTACCCAGCACAGTCTGTAGCCTGTGTTTGACTCAGGCATTTAAGAGGAGAGCATACCTCACACAGGTAAAGCTGGCCTGGCTCCAGCCCCTTTAGACTCATGCTTTCAATCTCAAGAGTCAGGCCTTTTCCCAGGTTGCTTAAGCATTCACTGTGACGTGCACGCCCCCCTGCCAGTGCATTACAACTGCCAGGTCCCGCAGGCAGGGAGTGGGCAGTGAGACCCAGGGGATTGCAGGGAGCTGTGCAAAGCCCCAGCTGACCCCAGCGGTCTGGAGCTCAGACTTCGTGTCTGCCTCTGTGGCTGTAGCATAAGCTTCTGTGCTGGTACCACCCTGGGAAGGCAGGTCCAACAACATGGTTGGAGGCGTGCGGCTTTGATGGCACTTAGAAGCAACATCACCCGGAAAACAATGGCCAGGACCTCCTCTGGTTGGTAGGAAAAATGAAAAGGGAATGAAATAACACTCCAGGTTCCCCCTGCAACAGCAACAGGAGCAGCTGGCCACTCACAAGCACACCCTGCTTATCCAAGGATGGGACCCCACCCATCCTAACCAAGATCTCACTGCAGAATCCTACAAAAGGGGAGGAGGGAGTCAGGGCAAGGAGCTGAACTCCGAAAAGATCCGGGGGTGTTTTTGGCAAAATAATTTTCAAAATCCTCTTAGATTAAATTATGATGGAATGGAACCAGGCCACAGACTCCACCTGGAGTGGTTCCAACAGCATTGCCGCCGGGAGCAGCATTTTATCTGTGGCAAGGAGAGGACCTTGGTGTGGGAAGAAGGCAGGGCAGCAACGACAGTGTCACAGGCCAAAGCCTAGCGGTGCCGGGCAGCCGGGACTAAGCTGTGGGAGAATTTGTCTTCCCAGGCTCTGTTCTCATTCATTAATTCTGGCAATATTATTTAGGCAACTACCGTGACTCAGGCCCTAATTTAGTTACTGGGGACACAGACAGGATGACGTCCTGGCAACCTGCATTTGGGAAGGTGGAGGCAAAGTAATATGGAAACAAACAAAATGGTTGTCAATGGTGAGCGCAGAGAAGGAAATAAGAATGGATGGATGACAGGCGGTCTTTTGGAAGGAGGTCCGCCAATGAGCATGGTGTTTGTACCCAAGGAACAGTGAGACAAGGAGTGCTCAGCCATGCCATAAGCCGGGAAGGGTGTTTCAGGTTAGGGGAAAGTAATCACCATGAAGAAAGTAATGAGGGACAAAGACATGGCACCAGGGGTGGTAATCACCACCCACACCACACGTCTGCTGGGCAGCCATGAAGCTCAAAGCCAGAGCCACTATCATCTAGTACACAGGGCCCCGGCCCTATCTGGACAAGCCTCCGTCTTAAACATGGAGTGGGGTCTGCATGCAAGGGAGTAGCGGTGTCCCAGAATGTCACCGGCAGCCTTTGTTGGAGTCCTCCACCGCACCTGGGATAGCAGATGGTTGCTTTCTTCTGGCCACTTGGCTGTAGACCAAAGGGCCTTTTGTCCTCTAGCACCGAAGTTGGCCAGACTAGTAACCTTCTGATACCGCCGACTCCAGCCAACTGTCTGCTTCAGACTCAACCCAGGGACGTGGTGTGCTCCTTCCCCGACAAGAAATGTCACCCAGTAGAAAGCAACGTGCAAGCAATGTACATTATTCCTACCTGCTAGCTAGTGCACGCACCTCCACACATGACCTGGCTGGGGCACATCCGTCACCCACTGCAAATGTGCTGTATGTAATTCCCGTGCTACAGACTGGGGGCTGTGGGGTGGCTCCACTGCCAGCATCTCAAAGGCTCACACACATCCCCACCAAAGAACTCGCTCCTGGCTGTGCTTCCCAGTGCAGCGTACCGGGCACGTGCAAACAGGAATCAACTCAACAGATAACGTTGAGTCGTTCTGTTAACAAGAACTCAGATTAGATTACTTTGTGATTACATGGTTCTTTGGTGTGATAAATTGGTTAATAACAGGATTCCCAGTGTAGTTGCTTAATGGGAATTCAATAATTACAGGTACCCAGAACTGTACTGTTAGCCTAGGAAATGCTAGCACTTGCCCTCTGTTCTAATAACTCAAAACCTATCTGGGAATGCTGAGGTGGTTGTGATCTGGAGAGCACACTTTCAATATTAGCCAAGCATCTTTGCACCTGCCATGCCAGATATTCACAGACTCGATTGAAAAGCTCATCCTTTCCTTATTAAATGTCTAAGTTGCAGGATTCTCTAATAGATATGTTTACTAGTTAGCTCGTTTCCATTATAAAATTAGTATCAACAGATAATAAGGATATTATCAGATACTAATAATATTTCAGTTGTATCGTATAGTTTAGGAAGGACTTTGTTTAGGGGGGCAGATAAGAAGACAGACCGTTACTGTAATTCAGTGAGACGGCCAGGACAGGAATTACTCTCTCCTTGAAGTGGAGGAAACTGAAGCTTAATGAAACCCCCACTCCCCACCCAGCATCAGGTGGAAGGGAGGAGGGTGGAAATGCCATGTTCTGTCTCCTGCACCACAGCACAGAACTCGGGCTTGAATTTCATACAGGGAGCACATGCTCAGACTGCACTTTTGGCAACTGTCCTTAAGGGGGATTGTGCTTCCATTATCACATATTCTGGATTAGCAAGATATAATTTAGTTCCTAAAATTTTATTCTACTTCCTATAAATTTCAGCATAACTCAAAGATGCCCTTTGAAATGGGGGGGGGGGAATAACTCTAATTTTAGGAGCAGGGCATAACTGGCCATAAACTTCTCTGACAATTTTTTTTTAAATTTTTGAGTAATATTATAGTCTTTGACAAATAAGAAAAATGGAAGAGTGGATTTAAAACATCAAATGGTCCATTAGATGGGTCTTGAACTTGTTTTAGAACTCCAGATAATACAGCTTTGCTGTTTTGTCTTTCTAAAATGTCAAAATTTGGCTCGGATTAATGGTTCTCTAAATCAATAGGATTTCATGTTTATAAATGGTTTACGGTTCCAGTGGATATGAAATGTTATGAACTCATGCATTATCATCATCGCTGAGCCTTTCCTAAAATCTACTGACATTTAGTCTGGCATCCAGACCAGACACAGGAGGAGGACAGAGCAGAATTCTCCCCGGGCCTGGCAGGACGCAGCACCCTGGCCCAGACCACAGGGTACCCAGCAGGGGGGCAGTGAGCAGGAAGGGGGGACAAGAGTCTGCATGGAGGGATTTTCATGAAAAACAACATGTGGCTGGGGACTGCTACCCCAAATGCCATGGGAACCTGTTAGGAGTAAGAGCGAGGGAAAATGGTCCTTTTCAAAGGCATGTAGAGGAAGGAGAACTCTAGGCAAATTTGCCTTCTTCAGGGAAATGTTATTAATATATGAAAGAAGATGTATTTTTAAAAATCATCTTTAATCCCATCTTTCTAACACAACATCATCACTACTGGCAAATGTCCTTCCACGAGGCTACATGTTTACACACTATGGCTTCAGCTCTAATTGTAATGGAAGTAATTACAATTTAGTGTTGTTTTTACTGAACACAATCCATGTTTCTCCCTGGGAAACTGTGTTTGGTGACAACTGAGTAGCAGTCAATGGTGTTGACTCAGTGAACACATTGTTTTCCCCAGCGTCAAGCACTACGGCTCTGACCAGTTTTTCAGAGGGATGAGATTTTGCAAGGAGAATATAAACCAAGGTCATTTCCTACTGCCATTGTTTCATGTCAGATAAACAGATGTCTCTTATCGTGTGACACAGTTCACAAAGGAGAGCTTGCATGCACCTGGTATATGTGCATTAAGATGATCTCAGCCCACTCATGCTCTTGGTGATCTATTTTATCCCATGAAGCACATGTGAGAAGTCTATGGACAAACAATGAGGTTATTCATATTTTACACTTTTCATTTCAACAAATACTTTATATACTTTGATACCAACTATGTACATTAACAAAACTTTAAAGGGTCACCCATAGAAGCAAATAAGTTATTTTCCAAAGAAAATGAGCCTATTGGAAATATTTCACAGAGACCTAGAGATAAAACATAGAAAAGCCAATTGCTTATTATTATACCATAAAATTACATTATAAGCATGAATCACCCATGAATGATCATGACCTTGGTAGGAGATCACTGAATTTTGCTGTTATTAAGGTGGGGTCTTTATATGGGAAAGATCAAACGCTAAATTCTTTACTATCCTTTCTTTCTAGTGTGGAGCTAGATTTTAAGCAGCAAGAAGACAAACTCCAGCCAGTTCTGAGAAAACTCCATCCCATTGAGGAAACTCAGGTTGCACCTTCGCCTTATTCTCAGGAGACTTGCTCCTCCACTCCCAAGCAAAAATCCAAAACTGAATCTAAAAAGCATGGAAGATGGAAACTCTGGTTCCTTTAAAACTCATGGTGTTTAGAGTCTCAAGGCCGTCTTTAAAACCCACTGGAGTTCAGTCAATCCTTTTCCAAAATGAATAGGATGGAGGGAACTAGAGTGCCCTTGTGGGCACCACCCACTTCCCGCTCTGCGTACCAAAAAGGCCTTTGTACCAACAGATAACTAACAGAAGCAAGGTATTTAATGTCACTCCTTGCCAGCTGTTCTTTGCAGTTACCTGATGTGGGATGTAAAATCTGAAGTGAAACTTACGTAGTCAGAAATGATAAGTAAAAATTCTGTTCCCTCCCCGATCTGCAAGTAATACGTTTATCAACCTGCGAAACAGCAGGTATCACTCTGTACACAGCTAAAACTCATAGTTATTTTCAAGCCTTTATTTTTTTTAAATAATGAGAAGAAAAAGCAAGCCTTATGTTTGCAAAGGACTTCATTTTTATGTTTCATTTTGCAAATAAGCAGGGGGCAAGTGCAATTTTCAGCACATCAAATTCCGGAGAAAGCACAATTTTTTCAAGTGGTCGGAGACCATGAATAATCTCTAAAATGTGACTATATGTATATTTGCCTTCATGTGCTGTAGCGCTAAGCCAAGTGACCACATCTCAGTGTCACATTGACACTTCAAATTTAGCATCCTCTTCATCTCCAGACTTAGGACATGTTTACTGCTCATCTTCCAAGCGGCCAGCAGCCAGGAGTCCCCCAAAGTCAGGATATGCCTTTAATTACTGCAAGTTGACAGGGTCAGAGCTATTGGACACTAAGCTTTCTTAGATATCGTTTTTAATCTTTTGGTACCCAAAGGCCAAATGATGAATTCTGGCAAGAATTTGAAAACACACACAGAGATACACCATGGATAACACAGTCACCAGTAAATCGCAGGTGTCCTATGCCATGGCAAAAAGTGTGTTTGTGGATCAATCCTCTGAGACAATGTTCGCCACTGTAAGCGCAGCCAGATGTTTCCACAATTGCTTATGCTTCGCAACAACGGCGGAAGACCTGACCAGCTCAAAGAGAAACAGCGTATTTAGTTTAGCTGCTACCATCGGAAAAACTTACTGTCGCCTACATTTAACCTATTAGTAAGTTGTACTAAACGACATACTTAGGGGAAAGCTGTGAATCAAATGTTTTTAGGTATTTTTTAAATCAACAGTAACATTTAGAGTTCTCTCTTGATTACACATTGCAAGGTAAATCTTAGTTCCTTTATTTTTTCACTCATTTCTTTGCACCTTTGCAAGTATCTTTTTATAGAAACCAAAATCCCCTAGCCTATTACTGACTTTGTCTATCAACTTTTTGCTTTTCACAATAGGAAGTAGGGATCTTATTTTGCCTTTTTTTGTACAACTTAAATTTTGAATAGTTTGTGAACGTACAAGAAAACCTAGTCTTCAAGTTTCTGTCCAGCAATTTCCTACCAAATCAAGTGCTGACATGCACCCCTCACTGAATAAATGCCAAACACAAAGTGGCTAACCTCGGTAAAAGGATCTCAACCTGCTTTTTCCAGATTGGAGCTACTTCTTGCCATGCATTTTCCTCCTCACTCAACAGCAAATCTATTTTAGTTCTAAGTGTTTTGATTCTACAAGGACCTAGTGATCAGTAAGCAGATCTGGACTTGCAAAAAACGAAGAGTATATTGTATAAATACTCACTGGGGGTGACTCAAACAATATTGCAGATGTATGCTTTAATTTCAAACACACACTCTCTCTCTACTTTGGCGGAAACACTATATGAGGATTCAAATCGCTGAATATCAATTAACAGAATTGAGAAATATTTTTGTGCAAGAACAATGAGCAAGTTGATCCTGCACCATGAAGGAAGTGCAATTGTTTCACGTAGACTCAAAATTTAAAAATGTGTTTCATGTTTTTATACTGTTTTTAACTGAAGTTATAAAAATGTTTGCAACATGTTATCTTTCCTTATGTTTTAAGAACCCCAACTATCTCAGTGAATTGAAATAAGGGTGTTAGCACTGTTCTAATTAGTTCCATAAATCTGTCTACACAAAAGGACATCTTAATATACAAAACAATGTCACTGTTTCAAACCAGTCTAGACAAAAAAATTTTTTTTTTAATTTGCAGAGTCAAAAATGAATCTCTAAAGATAAACTAATTCTTCCTTAGAAATAAAAGTATCTTCAAAATAGAGAAAAAATATTTTCAAAATCATTTCATAGTTTAATTGCAATGTGTCACTAACAGATGGTGATTCTTGGAAAGATTCAAGTAAAAACTTTGATACAAAACCAAGGTAAAACGTACAGTGTTCCCTCATGTAGATGTACACGTGGCATTACGTATAGAGAGTAAATTATTATACGTGTCATTAAGTTCTTTATTAATTTTTAAATAAAAAAATCAAAGATGATGTTTTATGCAGCTATTAAACTTATTTCATGGCCTCAATGAATTGGGAAAATAAAAGGAATCTAAGGAAGGAAGAATGTTTGGGCTGAAAGGCATGTCCTCAGGTGTGTAGAAGATGAGACCTCTGTGTGGCATGGGCACTGCCACCCAGGCTGGCCTGGCCTGGTGAGGGGACCGAAATGCTTGCCCAGTCATGCATCCTGCCACAGGCTTTGGCTGCGAGGAATACAGGGTGACTTTTCAGGGTACACAGGGTACTGTACAGGCTCACAGCAGTATGTGTCTCACTGAGGTCTAACTTTGAAAGAAGGTCAGAGGAGATGATGAACCCTATCCAGTGTTGCCACAGCAAATCTTCCAATGGCCCAGTGGAGGCAGCTTCTCCATAGACCTCCCATCGAGTAGGTGCTGCCCCAGGGCATTGGCCACCTTCTTCCTCTCTTCTCCGCCCCAGTGGGAGACAGGCACCCAACAGAGCTGTTTACCTGCCTCTCCTGACCCGTCTCCATAGGTGGCCAGCAGCTGCCTCGCCTGCAGGAGGAGAGGCCACCACGCCCTTTCCCAGTATCTGCAACAACAGAGTCCACGTGCCAGGGTGGGGGACCTGTAAGCTTGGAAGTGAGGCTCCTGCTACCCTCACAAGTTCCTCAGGGAAAAGAAAGGGCTGAATGCAAGGGATCCATGCAGAAAGGGATGGAAAGCCTGATGCAGCCTCTTCCTGGGGGAGCTGGAGGGAGGATTCCAAGTCTCATTCTATAATCATTTCTGAGCTACCTACAATGCTGCCTCAAAGGTCCTGTGCTATAGACACGGAGATACCATGAAGGGCCTCCTGCCACACAGGCACTCACTGGTCACTCTACAAGTATGTGACTCACCACTAAGCAGCAGAGGTCCCAGGTCCTATGCACCTGCTTCTTCAAACTCAGACCCTCCCCCAACTGCAGAAGAGTATGAGTGGGGAGGTACTCAAGGTGTGGGAAAACCCTGCTACCTTGGAAAGTGCTTGGGCAGACCTTCCCGTGCATCCTACAGGGCAGAAGAGTCACCTATTGCCATGGAGCTCTGAGATGATGCCGAACTCTCAGGTGTAAATAGTGTCATAGTCCATGGCCCAGCAGGAGGCTGAAAGACTCCAATCTTCAAACAGTACCAAGCGGGATGCCTTGCCACTGCATTTTCCCTGGTGAACCACGGTAGGCATGTCATAACCAGGATACACAATCGTTAATTAAAACTAAGAAAACACACCATCTAATAAATGTGTTTTGCTTTTTGCCTTTCATAGAAGAGAGGAAGAACAGGAAACAAGAAAGAGGCCATGTACTTTTACATGTCGTGCTGTTTGTAACAGCATGGCACGTTCACCAAGCCCACTGCTGGTGGATCAATTCTTTGGGAACATTTTTATCAGCAAGTAAAATTACTAATAAAGGTAGTTTCATTGGTGCAGTGTCACCTAAAGATCAGAGCAGCTGCTTTCCACATGGTCACATCTTCTTTGAATTATGAGAACTCTATCTATCACTAGCACACGTGCCATGTGCTAAGCATGCAGCCAATTTGTTTAACAGAAGTGAACAACTATCTGATGCAAAGATCAGAAATAACATCCTGTTTCATAAATGAGCATCAACTGATCATGCTATAATGTGTAGCATACGTTCTGGCCAGTGGCAAGGTCATGTGAAAGCAGCATATTACCTTTAAGTAGCTCAATAATTAATTCTAGGCACCTCTGCAGTTATGGTATGAGTATGCAAGAAATGCAGGGCATATTTTGCCCATTTGATGATGGGGTTTTTATTTCCTCTGCAGTAAACCCACAGTTAGTGACCAACCTTGAAAAAATACAAGAATATAAAAAGGAAGGAAAAATTGCTGCAGCAACACCAAATAAAAAATGAACTTATGAAGTTATCACTGCTCACACATACACACGTGTTACTATGATTTTCAGAAAGCAAGTAGATTTATTAGCAAACAGTGCAATTAGAGACATTTTTTATGATGCTGTATACAAAAGCCACACATCTATTTGAAACATTTATAACATTTTTTCTTTTGCAAATGAAGATGAAAAAATAGTAGTTTTTAAAAGCACATTCATCCTTAAACTCCATTGGAATAAACATCTCAAAATGAATGCTCATGCATGGGGTTATAACATTTTTGTGAAAATATTTGGTTATGAGTCTTGGTAAAAAAAAAAGGCACTATTCCCTGGGAAACCAATTCTATTACACTATTTTCCAAATGAAGAAGCATGTCAGGTCCTTATAAATCACCCAGGCTCAAAGAAAGCACTGGGTTTTCACTAACAGCAAATTCCCCATCGATGATGCTGTTGTCACTATGAAACACACTCCCTTTCCCATCAATGTCCACCACAGCTGGTGTTCAGAGAGGAAGCCAAATAACTCCCATCACTTGAGTCTCATGAGTCAAAACGCACCAGTGATCACAAGAATACATGGAGAATGCAGGCAGAATTTTCCCCTTCCCTAAGCCCACCTCTTTGAATTTTCCAAGGGAACCTTTCCTTGGAAGAAGCTTACAGTTTCATTTTAGTGAATGAGTAATTTCCAGGCTTCTGGTGTGTATCCAGGCCATAGAGAAATCTCTAAAAGTCCTTCTCACTTGATTACATTTTTAAAGGACCCATTAACAGAATGTAAATCTGATCATTTAAAAGAAGCAACAGCAGTTAATATCATAGGAGAAGGAACATCACTATGGGCTACTCATTTCATCACCTCTCATCCATCTTGGCACACAAGTACTTATTCCAGGAAAGACACATGCATATGTAGGGGTACCAGGTCACCAAATGGCCTGGCCAGGCCACCTGCACACAAGACCACATAATCCAGTGGTGGCCACTTGCTCAGAACCACCCATGATAAAAAGAGTGCTACTTAGTGCTGAGGACCTGGAAAGCTTTTTAAAAATGAAGATAAAAATAAAATCTGAAACCTGACTTCATATAAAACCAAATATTTCACTCCATTATTCTACAGCATCAGATTACACTGGA
Organism: Cheirogaleus medius; assembly: GCA_008086735.1. Classification (NCBI taxonomy): domain Eukaryota; kingdom Metazoa; phylum Chordata; class Mammalia; order Primates; family Cheirogaleidae; genus Cheirogaleus; species Cheirogaleus medius. Next base: position 3,427,694 of record VBSM01003144.1, read on the forward strand.
GTAAAGAGAAAGTGCCCTTTTAATTCTGCAGCAAGGTTACTACAAAGCTGCTGTTTCAGGGCCTGTGGTAGGTACCCACACGATCTAAATTCTAGAATTGCCAGATGGAGTTTGTTTTGTTTTGTTTTGTTTTACTTAGAAAGCATAATACGTAGGGTCATGGCACATTACCATCCTATGCATCAGTTGCATTCCAACTGCCCATTTCAAATATAATCAACTAAAATAATGATATACACTGCAAAGTAGAGTTTTTATAAAATATCACAGACACAAATAAAAGAAAATCCTCACACTGTATATCCCAACTTATCCAATTATGTGTGAAGTTCCCCAGTTCTCTGTTCCACACATAAATGGGCAGGGGGAAATCGTCAGGCCATAAAACCCTTCCCAGTTAAATCTTATTCTGATGGAAAGAGAGGTCACATTTCCAGTATCACTGTTGACAGATAACACCACAGCATAAATCATTAAGTGAAGGGTATCAATTCAAGAGTTCCTTTTAATCACTTCAATTTTTTTAAAATCCATTTCCAGTGATTACTTAGAATTTTTAAGCTGATTCATAGTTATATAATTTCTGCTATATTTATGCAAAACTGAGTAACACATAAAGATTGAAATCTCTAAGGTCTAATGGAATGGTACAGCTTACCCAAAACAGATCTATAAACTATTTCCTGTTCTTTTTCTACTCCAGAAGGTCCACTGATTAAGTTTTTTGTCCACCTTGTCAGGGATATTTTTTGCCCCGATCTGTCTCTAATCTAAATTCACACATCAACAACAGTGTCATTAAAAAGTTAATGCATAAATCTACATCTGATGCAAACTGGCAAGGCAAGCTTGGGCATCCCAAGCAGGTCAGCATTTCCCTCTCTCTACTCTGTTGATGCCAGAGATGGGACTCATGTTTGGACTGGGATAGAAAAAGCCTTCCACACAACTCGAATTTTCATGGTGAATGCCCTTCTTGAAAACATCTTGATGTTGTCACCACTCATTAAGTAATTGTAGTTTATTTAAAATGTTTTCTTCTAGATTTCTTCCATGACAGCTTAGTTTTACAAAAGAAATTCAAAGGAATTTTTGGATGTATTTAACAGACAGTAACTCCTAAGGGTTCTTTAGAGTACATGGTTTCTTCCAAGCCAGGGCATTGCAAGCCCTTCAGGAAGTGGGCACCCAACCCTTGCCTGGCCCTTCCACCTCCAGTAAATCCTGGAGTTTGGCCTCAGGGAAATGACTCAAAGATAGAAAAGAAAAAGGTGCTTATGTTCCTGCAAAGCTACCTCCCGAACTAGGACAGAGATCTAAGAGCAAATGGAAGTCCCCTTCAAGGCCTCTGTAACAGGCCACAGCCATCAGCATCATGTGGCTCAATCTTACAGAACAGATCGTGAACAAACTCGGGCACCAAAGCAGGGCTCCGAGCAAGTGCTGCCACTAGCTGTGGAGTCTTGAACAATTTCTCATCTGTCTTCGGAGCATTATCTGCAGCTGCATGTGCAGGGTGAAGGTGAGGATTAATGAGAATCTTCTCATCAGTTATGCAATGCCTACTATATAAATATGTGCTCGATGGAGAGCTGCTACTGTTATCACCACTATCATCATTATGCCTGAGATAGGAGAAACTTCCCAAAGACATCCTGGACCACAAGGTCTGAGAAGAGATGCCCCACAGGGTCCCTTCTACTCTTTGATCAAGCTGTGAGCATGTCCTACCACTTCTCCACATTCCAAGGTGCCCACCCAGACTTTTATGGGCTTCCTCTCTGCCCTCCTCTCCCCAGTTAACTGCTGGCCAGTGGGCTCTAAATCAGGTGAACACACGCCTAGTATAAAGACCTAATCAGAGACAGGACCGTGCCCCCCTAACCAGACACAACACCATGTCCCCCCATCCAGACAGAGCACTGTGCCCTCCTAATCCGAGACCGGACCATGCCCTCTTAACCGAAGATAAGACCATGTACCCCTAACCAGAGACAGGACCATTCCCCCTACCCAGAGACAGGACTGTCTCCACATCTGCTGTCTCCCTCCTCTGCCCACCAGGCAGACCATTTCCACAATGCCCATGAGTCACTCACTGTAATGGCTTCAGTGCCATCATGTCACGCCCAGCCTCTCTCTAATCCAGCCCATTCCAAGATGGGTCTTAGCAGGAGGACACAATACTTGGCTCAACTTCAAGCCACACACCATTCGTTCTACCTTAAGACCCTTTCCTGGTTCCACGCATGAAGAGTGTGTAAGAGCACTCATAGCATGAGCCCAGGGAAACAGGAACACCAGGCCTCAGGGATGTTTCTAGAGTCACCCCAAGTCCCATTCCATAGGGCTCAGTGTGCACTCCACATTAAGCATATAAAGGTGTTTCTAGACTATGGAAAAGAATAGTTATGATGAAGAATATGAAGAAGTTACATTTACATAATAATGGGAAAGTCCACTGCAAATAAATCCAACTTACCTGAAAACATTTTACTTTCTAATTCATACATGTTAGAGTCCCAACTTAAATGAGCTATACTTGAAAAAGGAACATGTGAACACAGCATGCACTGGGACTCTGAGACATAAACTAGACTACTTTACTGGACAGAAACATACTAAGGCAGTGCTAGTCCTTCTATGCTACTTGTCTGCAATTCACCCCAAACTGCATCCTCTATTGTGACGCCAGCCAGAGAAATGGAAAGTTCTTGCTACACTGTCAAAGGAGGCACGCTTCACCTTCCCGTTCCTCCACAGAGATGCAGAAAGAACGAAGGTCACACATCAGGAAAGACCAATGTGCCTCCTCAGACTGCCAGGGAAAACGCTCAACAGACTTTTTATTCTTTGATTAGAGAAGTTATTTTTTTTGAAAGGCCATCCGCCAAGGTTAGTTAACAATAACATATACTAAAAATTTAGAAAACGAAATGGTAACTGTGTGTGGATCTTTTGCCTAAGAAAACAAATTTAATAATGGGTGCAGTGTACGGAGCAGAAAACACTGGGAAAAGGCATCAGGATATGAAACTTGAAAGGCTAAATTATTGTTAAAGCATTCTTGAAAAAAACTAATAGTTGTCTATGCCCAACTACTCCATATAATGAAAATGCCTAAACTATATTAGAGTAGACAATAAGAAATAGCTAAGCTGGAGTGCCTCAATATTTTCCAAGGTCCCGCATAAAACTTTATTAATGGCACCTTAAATGTAAATACATGTAGACAAAAAAAACTGCTGAAAGAATGAGGACTTAGAAGAAAATACATATCTTTTGCTAGAAATAAGTAATGAGAAAACTAGAATCAAATGTTTCTGTCTCTGTAATACTGGTTTGCTTACCCTACAACTTTGACACTTACTTGGAAGACGAAGACGTTTTATATACCAGAATGTGTCTCAACTACTCACTCTATTGTAATAAAATAAGCTTATTTTCAAACAGCATTTGGAGAAAGACCAGATAGAGTTTAAGGACATTTCCCGGGAAAGATGCTTTCCAGTTCAGCATCCAAGCACATGCCACTGAGCACTTACGATGAGTTCGGAATCCCGCCCCATGGAAATGACAGTTCGGTTCACTGTCCGGAGAAGTTTCTCCATGATTATCTGGACGTGCCTCTGAGTCGGCCCCTGGAGAAGGACACATTGGTGAGAGCCAATACCAAAAACAAACATTAACATGCAAGCCCCAGCGGCTGTCACTGAATCCATTTACCCTGTAAAGAGTAAATCAATTACGACCTTTAACGAGATGAAAAATGGCCCTTGTCAAAGGCAAAAGCCTTCGCAAAGAAAACTCAAGGCATTTTATTAATTATAGTCCATTAATGATAATTTGTTATATATATAAAATCACAGTAATTTAATTTAAGCAAACTCTTAAAAATAAAAGCAAATCTATTTAAACAATATAATGTTTATGATCCCTGATTAGCCCACCAATTAGCTTCCTAAAGACACTTGGCCATCTGTGGATACAAGAAAGGCAGAGAGCAAGCCAAGCCGGCTCTGCACGTCAAGTCCCAGTAACGTAAAACAGTCATATGGAATGGAATGTTTAAGGAGCACTTAGCAAACTACCTAAAATTCACACTGCCCTGGTACTTTCTATCAATAGTGTGTTGATTCTCCTTCCTGAACTTTGAACCTGATTAAACATGCCCTCTTGGCCGTTCCCTAGGGTCACCACCTCCTCCGTGAGGCTTGGCCATACAACCTCTCTATCTCCAAGCCCTTCTTCCAAAGAGGGAAGAGCCCGGAATGCGACCACTGGAGGCTGGCCTCCAGGTGAAGGCTTCTAAAACCTTTCCAAAGGCAATGCCCCTGAAAGAGCTTATGGAAGAGCCACCGTCACCATGACCAGATTTCATCTGATCTTCTTCAAAAGCACTAACCAGGCCCTGGGAGAAAGGGCTAGTGCTGGCAGGAAGGGGCCACCAGGTCTGTGTGTACACTGACTAGGAAGGCGTCGCGGGGTCATGCGGGAGAGAGCTAAGGACAAATCCTGTCTACTTGAAAATCCCGGCCACTCTGTGCAGGCGAGGAGCAAAGGTGTGTACAAGGCCCCGTTTTCACCTATCCAGGCTGATCTGGAACATCATTGAGGACACAGGTATGTGCAGACAGGATGCACAAATGTACATGGTATGTCAGGAGTGGGAGGCACAGGGTGCATTTTCCATGTGTGCTTGCACCCACTTCTGATGTTTAAAATAGTCACGAGATCAAGCATACAATTTAGATCTGCAAAAGGAGACACCTGGTTGGCTGAGGGGGTGGGGGCAGAAGAAAAAGGAAGAAAGCATGAAAGTATTTACCTGTAGGGAGAGGGGCAGAGAGCTGCTCTGTTCATTACATTAATAACACTCAAGAGTACCACTAGCTTTTTAAAAAACAACTTTGTGCATGTATTATTTTAATAAAAATAAGAATTGAAAAACAAAAGAATGCGGGTAATTAGCCAACTTTTAGCAGCAAAGCCTTTTTGTCTGATCTTAAGGATTGAAATCTAGGTCTTGGGAAGCATTCTGCTGAGATTACCCAGGAAATAAAAAACTATTTTCAATGCAGAAGGATAAACACTGTAATAATCACCCTACACACACAGATAAAATTAATTTAAGGGTACAATTCTATAGAGAGAAAGAGGGAGGCAAAACCCTAAAATTAAGGCCTTTCCTTTTTAACCAAGTAAAGTATAACATTGTACCCTGAGCCTGTGGTTTAGGCACATGGCAGGACTACACTTCCTACACGGCTCTGGGAGGAAGGCAGCCCGGCGCAGAGCATCACTCACCACGTCCTTCCTGTACAGCACCTCCAGGACGTTGCTGAGCAGCTGGCAGCAGGCCTCCAGGTCCTCCTGCCTCTCCAGGTGGTACTTGAGCTGGTCCGTCATCATGGGAAGCAAGATCTCTCTGCAGTCTACACGGGACACAGGGCAGCAGTCAGTGGGGACCCACCACAATGCGGCACAAGGCTTTTCTGCCCTTTCAGGCATTTTGCATTTACTTTCTGCAGCATGTGACACTGGCATCTGGAGAGGGTCGATTTACTTGACTATGAGAACATCATTTCTATAACTATGTAAATATTAATAGTTCACACACAAACACACATGCATGCATCTATGTGTGTATCCCCACATAAACATACAGTAATAATTCAGGAATGTATTAATACATAGCCTATATAAACACACATATACACATATCCCATACTGTGCACATAAATGCAGACACAAACACAAGTTATGTTTTTAACTAATTTTCTCTAACTATAATAAATTCACTGATTTACAACATTAAAAGAAATACTTTTTACAACAAAAATTATTCCAACTGCAGCTTTCTGCATCTATTCCTAGGAGAGCCAAGGTGTGGTTTCCTTCTCCTGGGTAAACCAGGCCAGTCCTGGGATGTGGCAAGGAGAAGCACACACAGTCCTTCCCTAGGCGACCTCCTGGCCTGGGCTGGAGAGGGCAGAGAAACGGGACTCAGACATGGTTCTGGGAAGTGTGAAGGAGACGACAGGAAGCTGGAATGAAAGGCTCAGGGGCAAAGAAGGTTTGGGCTTCCATTTTGTCCTTGAGATAGGAGCACACAAAGGATGTCCAGGAAATAAGATTGAAATGCAATTCCTAATTGTCTCTTCCAGTTGGGAAATCCAACTTATCTTGAGCACCATCCACTTATCTCAAGCACCATCCACTCTCCAGCGTGGACTGTTTACAATGCCAGGTCTGTGTTTGACACTGGCTCGGCCATCACTGTTTCCTTTAAAGGCACAGCACAAGGAGAGACAGCAGGGCTCTAAAACATTAAATAGACTCAGCTGGTTTTCAGGATTTTACTTTGTAGGACTTACAACATTAATGATCTGCAAAAGCATGTTTTGCATTAATTTTTTTATGTAAGAACAATATAAGCATGCAACATTGGACCATTTCCACAAATATCCCATAACATCAACATCTTCCCCACAGAATCCCAATGTACACAAACTACATCTACCTTCAGTAACTCTGGATCTGCTGGCCTTAACCACAACGCAACATCCAACGTAGGCTACGGCTACACTGCAAAATCCCCAGCCCAACTGCCAAGGTTCTTGGGCAAACCTCATCCCTGCCCAGCCCTGCCCATACCCTCTCATGGTGCCTTGCCATGACATCCCCAACACAATTCCTCTTTCCCTTTAGCTAGAAACACCTTGCCCGGCATGCCCTCCTTCAACATGCAGCAAGCCCTGGGCCACCTCTGCCACTTGGTCATCTCTATCGCTGCCACCACTCTGAAGAACACATTGAATTTCCAAGGCATCTCAGAGGGAGAAGTTGGAGCCACCAAGACCTGAGCAAGTGGTGACAGTTGCTGACAATATAACTAAGGAAAAAAAAAAAAAAAAGACTACATAAGCTTAGGAAGGCTACATTCCAAAGCAAGCTTAACAGGGATCCAAAAGAGGCAGCAGGCTGAGTGGACTGGCCAGTCTGAGTGGAAGGAGGGCTGTGTTCATGAGTAGCTCTAGAAAATCAGAGGGATACAGTTCTGGACACAGAGACAGCAGAGCTGACCCCACAGGCTCTGGTACCCAGATGTCCTGGGCTAAATCCATCCGTCACTGCACCATTTATCCATCATGCTGGGCAGGCAGTTGTGGACCGTGCTGTTCTCAGCGCTAATTGAGTGTGTTGGTCTCATCTGTCAGAATTACTCCGGGGAGAATGAAGTGATGTCTGCCTGTTCATCTCTGGCAGGGAAATGCTATCAACCCTCTTTGGCTCCCTTTGGATGGTGGCAGGAACGCCCACCATCCGCCCGGCCCAGGGGTCTATTAGCTTCGGTTGTTTGTTATCCAGCCTGTCTTGATGAGAAACAACGTAACTTTTGGAAATTTCATTGTCATTTTGTCACGTTTAAAGACATTTATTCACTAAGCCCCCGGAGAAGATACAGAACCATCTGTTAAATCTTTCTGATGGACCACGGCGTATCATCCTCCATTTCCCCCCCACCATCCACGGCTGTTCAAGATGAAGTGGGGGTAAGTGTCCTCTAACTGTAAGGATGAAATGAGATGATGCTTGAGGAAGGGCTTAGCAAGAAGCATCCAACAGACCACTATGAATTTCGCCACCACCGGCATCAGGAAACTCCAACCAAACAGAACTCCAAGCCCAACCACAGGACGGGGCTGGATCACTGAGGATGATCAGCCAGACACACAGGTTCTCCTTAAAGGCCACAGGTCACTCTACCCATGCCACGGATCTCAAACAGGCCTCCAAAGACAGAGGGTCGCAGAGGCAGCAGCACCATACAGCATCACCCATCACCTGACCCACAGAAATCTGTCCCAGACTCCCAAAAGGAAGACAGGCAACTCCGCAGAGTTCTTCAGAGAGGCCAGGAGGACAAACGCTGGAGGTAGCACAAGCTGAGCGGTCCATCTGTTGGTGACCCATGATCTGCAGGCCTCAAATGCCCAGTTCTTAGAACATCTTAGTCACTGATGGCTTTAATTATTTGTTTCTCCCTTTTAGGAATGCAATCTGTGAGAGTGGAAGCCTTCTCATTCTCCTTAACTGGAATACCCCCAGCATAAACCAAGACCTGATTGTGTGTGTGCATTGGCTTAATGTGCAATGGCATGCACATGGTATCAAATTAAAGCACCTGCTGCCCAGTGCACCTCTCAGCCCTCAATAAACAGTAGCTATTCTAACAATAATCCAAATAATATCATTATACAAATTCAGCCTTTTCAGCTAAAAGTACACAAATAAAACTAATGCCTTAGGGTTGTGCAATCCAGCACAGCAGCCACTCAAAACCTGGCCACTCGCTAAAAGCTAACACTAAAGCTAATTTCTCAAAACCTCATCTTTAAGGAGCTACCCTTATTCTGGTTTTTCATCTATAGACTATAATGTTTTTCAAGAAGGGGTGAGGCACAAGTTTTTAGTAACAGGGAAACTCTCAAATTTTATCTTCAGTCAAGAAAGCAAACCAAGGGCACTGAGGAAGGTATACCACAGAGACAGACAGACAGACAGACACACACAACCAAGATGAGCGATTTTAAAGCATGGGAAGCTGTCTCCAGCAGCCAAGGATGAGGAATCTCCTGTCACAACTCAGCATCCTGAATACACTTCCCTGTGGACAGGTGTCATTTCTACATGATTTGCACTGACATCCCATTAGGCCAAAAACAGATGGCCTCAGAAGCCAACAATCCTGCCTTTTGCCCCCCAAAAAGCCTTATATTTTCAAAAGAAAACACATCTTAAATAAACTACCCATACATGACCTTTTGAAAACTCTGGAGCAACTGCTTGAACCAAGAACCAGGGTCACTCTAAGAATTTTCGAAAAAGCCTTTTAATCAGTTTACCACACATGCAAAGAAACAATAAAATCCACCTTGCTTCCTTCTTGCTCTGGATCTTGAACAAGTCACTTAAACTCTCTAAGTCTTAATTTTTCTTATCTCCAAAATGGTTGCGATTGGTTATCTCTAAGATTTATTGTGAGAACAGAATGATATAATGTGTGCATTGAGCAAGTAGTGAGCATACAATAAACAGTAGTTGTTAACAATAGAGGTAATAGTACTATACAATGTCAGTCTTTTCAACTAAAAGTGCACAAAAGAAAACTAATGTTTCAGAACCACGCTATCCAATATTTAACTAGTGCCACTAAAGAGTGGAATTTTTAATGTTAGCTAATTTAATTAATATAAAGCTGACTGTAATAAGTAATACTTGATTTACTTATTAGATACAAATGTTCAAAAAAAGTGGGTATGTGAATCTAGTTTTTCAATGGTAAATTATATTAAATGATAAAAATAAAGATCAAGCACCTGATGAAAATTTAGCATCCAAATTGAGATGTGCTGTCAGTGTAAAATACACAGTGAATTTCAGAGGCTTCATGTAAAAAAAAAGAATGTAAAGTATTAGTAATTTTTATAGTGAATTCAAATAGCAGTTATATTTTAGGTAAAATATACTATAAAAATTAATTTCACCAATTGCTTTGTACTTTTTTATTATGTGGCAACTATTAAGTGTTAAATGATATACACGGCACGCATTCTATTTCTGTTGGACAGCACAGTCTAAGAGGATGCTAGAAAGCAGATGTTAAAGACATAGTGTGCGATTTCTCACTTTCATGAACCGGTGTCCATCACTGCACACAGAGTCAAGGCCACATCTCTCTCCTAACAGATACCTCACCACATGTATGTGACGCCAGGCCTTCCCAGTGCCTGACAGTACTGACTCTAGGCACAGCAGTGACCTACAAGGAAGCTAGAATTAGCTGGCACAGTTGTCCTGTTTTCCCTGCCATGTTCAGAGCAATAAAGGCAGCCCAGCCCAGGCAGCCAGGTGGGCCAGGCTCCATGTGATTCGGCTGTGAGGATAAAAACAGCCACCCTTTCACCGCCCTTTCCCTTCCCCAGTGTGATCCACAATGATCACAGAAAGCAATAATTCGACATCTGTTCATCCTTAGCTGCGAGGGCCGAAGCCAGGATGATTAATGCTCTGGTAATGGGCACTGAGCAAAAAATATTAATCTTTATAAAAGGTATTCAACAGGCATCATCAGCTTATAAATGTCCAAGCAGAATATCCGTCTATAACCCCATTACGGCTCTACATTAAAGAAAGATATAAATACAAGAATGAATTTGTCCATTTAAAACATTCATTTTTATGAACACTGAGTAATGTGCTTCTTAATTTTTAGTTTGGTCACATTAAACAAATGATCCATAAAGTGCATTTAATAACCTTGTGCATGTTACGTAGAACTGAGATCCAAAATAACACTTTTAGTAAGAATAAAAGAATAAGAGCCATATAAATAGGGGGTGCTTGCTATTCACCTTTTATAGATAATCATCTTATTTTTTTTTTTTTTTTTTTTTTTAGAGACGGGGTCTCGCTCTTGGTCAGGCTGGTTTCAAACTCCTGACCTTGAGCTATCCACCCGCCTCGGCCTCCCAGAGTGCTAGGATTACAGGCGTGAGCCACCGCGCCCGGCCCTCATCTTATTTTTTGATCAGCTAAGAATCCTGTACCCACTTGTTTCTAAACGTTCAAGTGGTTTCTCCCTCCACTCAGGTCTTCAAGCAACAGAAATACAGAAGATGGTGCCAGCATGGAAGGGGTCGAAGGAGCCATACACTTGTTTCCAGGTTTTGCACATTTGGGAACCGGAAGCCTGAGAGAAGGGATATTCAGGATTGCACTGCTAAGCCCCAGCAGAGCCGGAATTAAATGTCTGATTCCGAAGCTAGAGCTGCTCAGGGTAAATGATCCATGCATGTGCACATGTGTGTAAACATGTATATGATTCAGACATACTTACATATCAAATGCAAAGCAATTTTTCCAAGAATCATTTTAACCTAACAAGTCATGAAAGTTAGCAGTACCAGGAGAACAAATTAACATTGCTAGGTCACTTTTCCTTCCTGAATGCTAGTTTCCCAGTCTGTAAAATGCAGTAAACACAAATGCCCTGCAGTGTTTCTACTCCTCCCAGCCCAGCAGCACCTTTTATTTTTTTCTTTTGGAGACAGAGTCTTGCTCTGTCACCCAGGCTGAAGTACAGTGTCATAATCATAGGTCACTGCAGTCTCCACCTCCTGGCACAAGTGATCCTCCAGCCTCAGCCTACTGAGTAGCTGGGATGACAGGTGTGTATCACCACACCCAGCTTATTATTCTTATTTTTTTGTAGAGATGGGGTCTCACTATGCTGCCCAGGCTGGTCTTGAACTCCTGTCCTCAAGTGATCCTTCTGCCTTGGCCTCCCAAAATGCTGGGATTACAGGCATGAGCCACCACGCTGAGCCATGAGAAGCTCCTTTTTGAGTGTTCTGCTCAGAACAGCAGCACTCAGCTAAGCATAGAAATCATCAGAAATGCAGGAATCTGCAAGTCAGCCTTCAGGTATCCAATGTCAAGAAATTTTAATTGAGAGCATGACAGAGCAAGTAAAAGGATCTCAGAAGTCAGAAGGAGAAGCATGGCAGCACGTGGACAATCAAACAATGGGAAAAAGACATTTGTCAAAGAAGTGTTCTCTGCATGCCACTATGATGCCTTAGAAGAGGGGTGCTATCTTGGAAGAAGGGAGCAGGGTATCACATATTTTGTATCCTTTAGTTTGGGGAACTAGAGGTTAAATTTTCATTACTACTATAATAACAAATAGTTTGTCAGAAGAAAGAAAGGAAAAAAATGCCAAGGGAGAAAAATCACAAATAAGTCTCATTTATAAGTAGATTTTTAAAAACTTAGAAAGACTCAAGTAAAATGCCAGGAAAGATTGTGTGGGAAGATTCAGGTGAAGAATCTGCTCTCTAGGCAGATGGAAGCACATCAAATAGGTATCTTGGTGAATCCAGAAGGAATTCTACAGGGTGCCAGTTGGCAGGCAGAACCTCACTGTGTAGACCATGAGAAAACAAAGAAAGAGAACACATAGGGCTGTGGAGAGATGTGCATTCTTTAAACCAGGAGAATGAAGGTAACCAAGAACACAGGTCTTAGTCGGTGTGATCCTGCACACACCCCCCTCCAGGTTGCCCTGACAATGAAATGCACGTGGTTAAAACCATGTGGTCTGGACCAGCTGATCTTGGGGAAAGAACTGTGCACTCAGGAAGGGGTTTATGCAGCAGAAAAAGAACGAGGTCATGAGGCAGAACCTAGGAGACTGCAGGCTGGCCTGGGCTTCTTCCCACTGTCCTAAACAAGTTACTATAAGCAACATATCACACAGATACAGAGCTTCTCTCTCAGGACCTAGAAGGAATCATGGATTGGGGAGACTCAGGGACTTGCTCTCCTGGTGCCCATTGTACACATGACCAGATCTGAGACAACTGAGGCAGCCTCTTCTCAGACTGTTCTTCCTGCATTCGACATCAAGGAACAGAGGGCCACCCAGAAGCGGATGCAGAACAGAGAGGCAACAGACAATGATAAGCTTTAGACCAACTACACCAAGAAGAACTGTTGGCATTGCCAATTTGACCACAGATAAGAAGTCCTCACATAGAAAGAGAAGAGAAATATCATTAAAACTCTATGAATATATGAGCACAAGACTATATGGTTTATCTATATTTAATACATTTATGTATTTATTTATTCACTTATATGTATCTTGTCTGTTTCAGATGGCATTTGAAATGAATCAGTTTTCAGAATGCATTGCTTGTGCAGTAGGTCTGACACAGTTCAAGAAAAGAGTAGATGATGGATTTGTAACACGCCAACTCCTTAATCAGCACCATGGTGGTGGACAGCTCCCTGCCTGGGACTCTGCTTGTAGACCAGGGCTTCCTAACTAGGGCTTCTTAACTCTGGTGTCCTTATCTGCAGATTGTGATAAGCACTCTTTTCCAATTCTACATGTTTTAAGTTGATGACTCTGAAGATTCAGGAAGCAAACTCACAACCAACAGTCCTCAGCACATGGTAGATGTTCACTAAATTATGATGGAATGGAAATGAATATAATTAAAAAACTAAAATTGAGTTCAGCCTCTTAGATTCAATAAGCCATTTTTAAAAGCCTACACTGTTTTAACAAATGGCCTTTTCAAAAACACATATAATGAAAGATAGAGAATGATATACAGAATGAGGGATGAAAAAGGTACAGCAATGCAGATAAAGATTAGAAGTTTTCCCAGGGCATGAAAAAAACAGAAGAGAAAATGATGTTTATAGTCCACCATTATTTAAAAGAATCAGTCTTCAGGGTTCACAGCTGGTAATGTTCATTAGAAGTCATCAGTGCAACTATCTAATTAAAGTATTCCAGAATGTTGTATGAGTAGTATATTAAGTGACTGTGGAAAAATTGGCCTCAACCCCAATTTTTCTTTCTGTACAACATTAATCTAGTTAACAGAACTACTACAGAGTAGCTCTGGGTTTAAGATCACTTTCAATAAAGATAAATATCTGTTTGCCACTGTGATGAAGCACAAGAGATTTTGTCTTGATTTGTTTATGGATCAAAGCATTGAGAAAGTATAATATGGGCCTGTATTGAACATGCAGCTTTTCTTTTCTAAGATTTAAAACATAATAAATTGATTAAAAGAGTAATTTTTAGAAATACAAATTTTCTATCTTGGATGCAATCACAATGATAATCATGTAGGAATCTGACTTTAGTATTTCCTAATAGCTAGTCCCAATAGGTATCTGGGACTTTGCCCTCGTATTTCAAAGGGCTGCTTTAACTAATGTTTCCACCATTAAAAAGGAGAGTTTTACTCTGCTTGATAACTAGAGGAATCATTGACCTTGAAAATAAGAATGAGAAAAATAATTTAAGCTCTCTAGGCCTACATTTTTAAGCAGCTCTGTATAGTTCAAGAAATGGAACACAAAGGAAGTTTTAAAAGGCTGATGAACTCTGTCTAAAGGCAGCCTTTTTGCTACAGTGATGGCAGGAGCCACGGGAGGGGCTGGGCATGAGGGAATGGCCTGTTTCCTGTTCCTACTCACTGCCAGATTCCAACCACAGGAAAATAACAACAAACCCAAAACAAAAGAACCACAAAGGGGTGCCCTAGAGGGCTTACAAAAAAGTAATCTGTAGAGAACATTAAACTACTGGCAAGAAAAAAAGGGACAGTCTTGAGTGAACTTTACTCTTCAAATCTTACACCCTCTTCCAAGGCAAACAAACACAGGGCACAATGCTAAGTACATGGTAAGCTCTAAAGAAAATCCGTCAATTACTTTGGCCACTATCCAAAGGGGAATATGGAAAGATTATATCTTGAAAGGATATAATCCTTTGCAAAGGAGGCAAAGAAACAATTCAGTGTTTATCAGAACAAGCTTCCCAAAGGTCTCAGATTCAGAACATGAAAGGAGCCACATGGGTAAGAACACATGCTCCCCAAGGACACCCACCTGTACTCAAAGGCTTCTTGCAAGTGTGGCCAATGCTTTTCACTAATTTAAAAGTTAATGCTACACCAGATTGATTCATCTTATTCCAATTTATTCCAATTTCTATAACATTAATGTTAAACAATTTTGTGGGCATAAATCCTAAACCTCAGTGTTCTAGTGTTTTAATTTCATTACAACTGAAACTTCTCATTTCTATAATATGATTTAAGCTTTAATTTCCACAGCTTTTGTCAGATATGTGGGCAAAAATATAATCACATGGGAACAAAGCTACAAATGCACAAATTATGAAGCTTTGACCTTTCCTTCTCTTTGTATCTCGCTTTGAAAATCTGCTCACTCCACTCCACAGATTATATGCAAGAGTCATCTTTTTGTGAAGCACATAATCTATTTAACCAGCTTTCAAGTAGTCAAGTCACATCGTGAGACGATGCTGAGAAGCCATCACGGCCCATTCATCGCCTCTCGTGCACGGCATGCTAAGGAGTCAGAGGCCCTGCACCTCGGCACAGGAGCGGGATGGAGGCGACACCGGCATGGGACCAGCTCCTCTGCACAACGCCTGTTCAGTAACAATGTTGTTTACTCTGTATTACCACCGTGCATTTAAAAAGACACCCCAATAGGATGCTGTGATGGCTAGGATTTGCTTCAAAACATCTGGGGGAGGGGCATGTAGATAAAAAGCTTGGCCATGAGTTGATAATCTGTGAAGCTGAGTGATGGGTGTGCATTACACTGTTCTCTCCACTCCTCTGTACGTTTGAAATTTTCCATAATTTTAACAAAAAGATATCTCAAATCAGAAGGTAGAGTGGAACTGTGCCCCCTCATCATATTTGTAGAAAATTGAGGAATCATTAAATCAGATGCAAACAGAAAACAATCTTGATTTTATAAAATTGCCCACAGATAAGCGTCCATACCTTAGGTCTCTCATGGGTTCTCCTCATCCTTCTCTGCTGATGTTATTCCTCCTTCAAGACATCTTCACCCCCTGAGGAATCCATTCAGGGCCAAGACCAGGAAAGACTGCCAGTTTCCCCATGTGAACCTAAAACTTCACCTCCCTTTGATCTAGTGAACTACGTATGCGTGTAGCTGGTCATGCTTCCTTCCCTGCACTGCCTCCTGAGACACAAAGTGCTGGTTTGGAACATCCATGTACGTTTCGCTCATTCAGCTGCCAGCAAGAGAGCAAGAACAAGACCAGCAATGCCCTGCTCAGAGAGCTCTTATTCTAAGGAAGCAGCACAAACGATAAGCAAGCACACAGGTAAAGACATACCATGATTTCGGGGTTGGGGGGGCTGCCACGAGGTGTCAGGAGGTGAAGTGTATGGATGTGTTAATATTTCAGGCAGGGTAATCAAAGTGTCTCTCTCAGGAAGCTGTCTGTGTTGGTTAATTTTATGTCTAGTGATTGCCTCACAGGATGCCCGGAGCTGGTTAAACATTATTTCTGAGTGTGTCTATGAGGGTGTTTCCAGAAGAGCTTAGCATTTGAATTTGTGGGCTGAGGCAGGCACATCCACCCTGTGGGATCACACCCTGGATGTGGGAGGGTGTAAAAGGATAAAAGGAAGGGCTGAAGCCCAAGAAACCCAGCTAAATGCACCTTCAATTTTCAGGACCTCAAAGAGAGAGAAGTGGGGAAACAAGGCTGGAAATAACCAGGAGGCACCGCTGGGATCCAGACCTGACGATGAGAGGCTTTGCTGCAGAAGAGCAATTCCAGTTTCAGAATTCACTGCCTGCCTCTTGCAAACAGACCAACTTGTCCTTTCCATTGAAGTGAGACTCTTGAAGCCACAGAGATGGAAAGAAATGTTTTAAAGCAAAGGAACGAGTGTGTCTCTTTTAGTGAGTGAGGCAACACACACGCTGAGAGGCAAGGACCTGGGAACCTCACTTCTCTCTGGGAGCCCCATGGAGGAGCCCACAGGACCTGCACAGTGATACATCCTGACTGTATCCTTAAGAGGATGTCTATGAAGGGCTGGCACGTTCAGTAGCACGTGCAGTTGAACCTAGTTAAATCAAGTTCTAACAATCTGGACGCGTGGAGAGTTAATCTGACTGATTCCACTGGGATCAGGAAACAGGACAAAGACAACTACATTTTTACAAATTAATAAGAAATGGAACAAAGCACTAAAATCATGGCAATCATATCACATCCGAAAATGGTTTGGCTTTAAATATTTATACCAAAGGTGGCACAGAGTATTTTGCAAAAGTAATGACATCTTTTGTAAGAACAGACCAACTGGAAGATTTCTACTGATAAATCTTCCCTGAGCAGGAGGTGAGACCCCTGTGGGCTGCTTTGAAAAAGCAGAGCTTGCAGATGAGAAAAAATTGAGGCTGTTTGTTACCCTTATCCAGAAAGACTCTTACAACTCAAAGCCTATAAGTGGGACCATTTTCACACTGGCCAAAGTGTTCTGAAACACTTCTGGACAGTCACTAAGCACTTAGAAGCACACTTGGACATCCAGTTATGGCTCAGGGAACATCTCCTGATGGGCAATTCTGGAGCTGCTTGTAAGACATGAAGCTTCAGGCTAATTCTGGCTCATTTAGCCCACGATAATTTTGGATTCATATATGTCATACAATCTCACTTACTATGTTGAGTACAACTTACTATTAAGATCGAAAACCTAACTTTGTACTTAAAAAGATAGTAGGCTAATTATTTCGACATGTTACATTACCTGGTAACTCCTTATTAAACAGACTTAAGTATTTGTTTACATGCTACATACTTCCAAAACAGGACTTGAGGCAGTCTAAGGTAAACCGTGTGTAGAACAAGAGTAAAAACAGAAACAGAGCATAGTAAAGAGACAGAAACACAAACACCTAGGCTAACATACTCATCAAAAATAAACAGTAAGTTTCCTTCAAATGTTCTACTAGCTAAAGAAATGAGTAAGTTTCAATAGAAAAATATTTTTCCTTGAAACAAATTCTTTAAAAAAAAAAATTGTTTTTAGCCAGGTGTGGTGACATGCACCTGTAACCTCAGCTACTGGGGAGGCTGAGGCAGAAGGATCGCTTGAGCCCAGGAGTTGGGGGTTGCAGTGAGCTATGATGATGCCACTGCACCACAGCACTCTAGCCTGGGTGACAGAACAAGACCTGTCTCAAAAAAAAATTTTTTTGTTTTAAATATTTTTAATAGAATCTTTTATGGTGTAAGTCCTTATTCAGAGGGAACTAAATGGCATACAAAGTTTTGCAATAGAAATTTTGAAATATATGTACATATGATCTCAAGAAGGTCTTCATTATATCAACACTAGAGCATAATCCACTGACAATTGTTATTCATTGATAACTGACACTCATGGACAGTTGCTAACTTGGTGAAGATATTGATGATGGTGGTGGTGGTGATAGGGTATGTCAAGGTGTGTGAGTATGTCTGTGTGTGTGTCTTGGCAGAGGATGGGTGGGAGAAAGGGACATCAGCAACCTCCCTTAGGAGACCCAGATATTGATATAAAACTTTCAGGGGATTTTCCTTGCTCTGCTATAAAGTCTCATCAATATAGGAAGAGACACTGAGGCAGGGTCCCCACCCAACACCTCTATCACCTGCATTCCTGAAGCCCTTTTATGTCCCCAAGCTTTAGAAAACACCTGAAGAGTGGGCAATTCAAGATCCAGCTCTCCATTGAGAGCTTGAAATACAGACGGTCAGGATTAACGGCTCAAGGAAGATACAAGTGCTTTGAGTCCCAGAGGACGGTGAGAACTGACTTTCGTTTAGGAATGTGGGAAATGGGCTTCTGACTCAAACAGAGGTCTGCAAAAAGCTACCCATTTCTTGGCTTGATGTTTTTTTCTCCAGAAGAATACTCCTACCCAAATGAAGTTTTTGCATTTCCTCTGAACATAAGCCTTAGCAACAAATGTACACTCCAGTGCATTTTATAAAGTCAAATCAAGAAATAGCATTAAACGCAGCAAGCGGACACAGGGTTCAGCAGCCCAGAAGGCACAAAGGACTAAGCCAGACACACAGCGAGCTCCCCGTCAAGCTGATAACTCAACAGGGACATCCCAAGCCTGGGCAGCTCCATCCTTGAAACAGCTCAGTGGAATTACAAACACCACCACGCACGAGAACAAAAGAAAATAAATGGAACAGCCACATGTCTGGACACAAATGGAATGGAATAAATCTGTGCCTCCCAGTCAGAATGTCACTCAGCAAACTTCACATTTGCCTGAAATAAATGAGGAGGTTACGGAATAATGCAGAGGTTTTAAGCTTTCAATAAAACTGCCTGACAGGTGTAAAATATTAATTCAATCTGTCCAAATATAAAGAAAATGATTAATAAAAAGGGCGGGGAGATAACTTGTGGGAATATAAGGTATTTCTCAGGATGAATGAGTTGAGCAATCGTGAAAATTCTTATTACTTTTGGCCAGGTTTAAAGAAACCCTGTCAAAGAATGCAAAGTTCAGAATAACACAGAACTATTACTTCCAGATTTAAAGAAAGCTTGAATTTTCTTTTCTTTGCAATCATCTCAATGGCAGAAGTGATTGCCTCCCTAGGATAGACAATCACACATTTTAAAGGCTACAATGTATGCTGATTATGCCAGGGCCTTGGTATACACCTAAATTACAAGCCACGCACTTTCTGCCTTCATTTCTCAATGATCTATTACTAGCGCTGTGTGTCAATTACCCTTCTCGTGGAAGGCTAAATCTTCCTGTCTTGTAATGGAGCTGCTATAATTGGTTTCAACCTCCACTCCTTTTGGCAACAAGGAGAGAATTCCGAGGGGTCAAAGTCTGCAGACAATAAATAAAGGGACAATTTAATAATTCTCGGGGTTCCACTCACCGTGCTGTGTAAAGAGATCACTGTGAACAATTTCGATCAGGCAGTAGAGCTTCTGAATGGTCAGCAAACCCACGGGAACATTGAGAATGAAATCAGTGAACATTTTGCTACAAAGAAAAACACAAGTGAAACAATTTAGAGATATACAGCAAAATGATCCGAGATGTCACCAAGACATAAAGTCATTAAATGCCACCAGTGTGTTGGACAAAGCCCCTTTCCATGGATAAATACCTCATTTTTGAAAATGATGTTTTAAAGTGTCATTTTGCACTTCATAACCACTAAAATAGGTATCATCCAAAAGACAAACATTAACAAACACTGGCGAGGATATAAGGAAGTTGGAACATTTATACCATGCTGGTGGGAATGTAACATGGTCCAGCCACTGTGGAAAACACCATGGCATTTCCTCAAAATGTTAAACACAGTCACCATATAACCCAAAAAGTCCACTCCTGGGGAAAATACCCAGGAAAAATGAAAATATATATCTGTAAAAACATGTGTACATAAATCAGAATAGCATTATTCATAATACTAAAAAAGTCAATATAATCCAAATATCCATTAAGTAATGAAAAGATGAACAAAGTATAGTATATCCATACAATTCATCCCAAAAAAGGAAGCATGGATACTTGCTACAACATGGATAAGCCTTAGAAATATGATGCTAAGTGAAAGAAGCCAGTCACAAAAGGCCCCATATTTTACAATCCCATTTATAAGAAATGCCCCAAAAAGACAAATCTATGGATATTGAAAACAGATCAGTGATTGCTTAGGGCTGGGAGTGGGAATGGACAATGCCTGGAAACGGGTACAAGATATCTCAGTGAGATAATAAAATGTTCTAAAATTGGACTCTGGTGATGGTCACACAACTCTGTAAATATACTAAAAACCATCAAGTTGAACATTGTACAACAGGTGACCTTATGGTATGTAATAATATCTCAATAAAGCTGTTTAGAAAATTTATTTTTACAAATGGCCAACAGACCTATATAGGTATATTAGAAGAGAGATCTTGTTAGCAACCAAGGAAATGCAAATTAAAATGGTGAGATACTGTCCTCCTGTCCTATCAGCAAGGTTCTATAAAATAATAATTCTCAGTATTGATGAAGTTTGGGAAAACAGATAATGATACGCACTGACAGAATGTTGGTTTGACTTTCTGGAGGGCAACTGGATAATATCCACTGAAAATCTTTTAAGAAAATGCAACACCAAATAATTCTACTTCTCTGTTTATCCTAATGATATAAAATAAGGGCAGATACTACCATTAAGTTACAGAACATTGTACCCTAGCATATTTTATAATAACAAAAAACTGATAGAACCCAACACCCATCAGGTAACAGAGTGGTTAGAGGCCTGTTCTTTGTAACCTAAAAGCCCAGGTTGGCCTTGAATCACTGCCACTCACCAGCTGAGTTATCATAAACAAGATATTTAGGGAAAAATTAGGCTAACAACAGAACCTGTGTCAGGCCATTGTTGTAAAGATTAATGGACCAATATGAATGCTTTGTGCAAAGCCTATTTTGCATGGAGAAAACACATAATAGATGTCGTGTCTATTGTTGCTGCTTAAAGATGGGCCAGCACAGAATGGAACCAGCATGAAAGTCATTAAAAAATTACTAAGCAGAAGATAGCTTCATGAGATAGGAAAACAAGACCACCAGGAAAATAAAGTTGACTTTTTTAGGTGTGTGTGTATGTGTATGTATGTGTAAGTGACCCAGAACTATCTGGTTATGTTAGGGCAGTAGCCTTCAGTTTGAGTTATTCTCTTCTGTCATCTCTTCTGTTTTATTAAAACATGAATCAATTTTCTAAATAGGAAAAATACACAAATGATTTGCAGTATCATTTTCAAATCAGTATATAAGGCACTGAAGAGGGACACACGCACGGCCACAGAACAGAGAGCCTGAAGACTGGACTGGCCCTGGAGAAGCAGGTCTTTGGGTCTCCAAGCCCAACTGTGACACTGACAACACCGTTCCCACAGGGAGGGCTGCCACCTGCACACAATGAGGTGGACAGACCCAGAGTATGGCCTTGGCCCACACCAACCACCGGTCCCTCCCTCTCAGTTACTCCAGACCTGAGCTGCTCGGATATTAGTGAGCATTGGAAATACACGGAGGGTTCGTTAAAACCAAATGGCCGGGCCCCACCCCACGGTTCCCAATTCAGCAGGTCTGGGGACTGCTCTTTGAGAACCGTGCTCCAAGGAGAGGACTCGACAGAGAGGTGAGCAGTCGCACTGCCCATGAACCCACTGTCTCTCCTCTTCTCATTTAGGCCCAGCTAGCTACAGCCAGCATTGTCAGTGCCTCAGGAGCAGAAAATAAATGCGTCCCTTCAGGACACTAAATCCTGGGATGCATCAGAGACACAAGAATTCGTAGGGGACAGCGCCTCCCCAAGAGCCCCTCGCCCTTCAATTGCAGGGCATGAGTGATCTATGGTGGACATAAAGTTCAAGAAGGATGGTCACTTGTTATTCAGTTTAACTGCCCAGGGACAGATGGCCCTTTAGTAATATTCAGGAGGGCTGCAATGGCCGGTAAATACGGTGCCATCACCCACAGGTAGTTTATTGTGTCAAATTAGAACTAAAACAAAAAGCAGATGAGGATTGTGCTATTAGACGTCTGGGGTTGAAGGCTGTGCATCCCATCGCACACAACGGCACTTGTCAGGGCAGGAACTCTGCAGAAAAGGCAGGCTTGGATGACAATAAAACACAGGCTTGGACACTGAGGGCTGGTCTCCAACCCCACCCCTCACCCCAAAAGCCCAGAAGGTCTGGCAGCTTCCCCCCAGTTTGCTTTTTGATGGCAGTGTTGTTTTTTTAAATTATTTTCTTAGGTGACATCTTCTGATTCTTCTGCCTGCGGCTCACAGTCCCTCATTTAAGAGCACACAAAGAGAAACTGTCCCTGTCACAGAAGAAGGTGACACACAAATATTATAGTTCCTATCTTAAGATTTTTAGGTGCTGAAAACAAAAAACCAACAACCACCTATTGAAATTCAACCACTAAAGTATGCAAAATACCAAATATGTATTATATGCCCATAAGGCTATAAATGATCTTCTAAAAAAAATATAGTGATTATGGATTGGTGATGCCTTTTCCACATGAGGTCATAATTAGCAAAGAGTCACAGAAACCACCACATGTTCCAGAATGATCCAGGGCACTGACACATGCAGACACAGGACAGAAGCCCGAGCAGCCCATGAACTAAATGCTCTCAGAAGTAGGTCACGAGTGGCACGTGGCAAGCATTCACCTCGGGTGCTCCATTACCTGAGCTCTTTGGGATCAAACACCAATTTCACATCATTGACGATCGTTGGCAAGTATTTCAGCGCCGCCCCCTGTGAACCAAGAACAAAGAAGGCTGAGCCAAACCCGCTGGCAAACGTTAATTCCAATTTATAATTCCTATGAAGAACTACAGAAACACCAAGAGGAGAAAAATCACTCCCAGATGAGGGCTAACGGCTAAACACAGCGAAAATAGAACAAAGAAATAAAATCTGTGATCCACACAAACTGTAATTTCTTACGTGATTGTCTTGACACATAATAGTAAAGGAATATTAACACAAGCCAGTATTTGTCACCTGCTGACCAAGTGCCTATACTGTGTGCTAAGCTCCATGAAGCTACATGAAGCTTTATGAGGGTTGAAGCAAAAGGAACACCTGTCCCCTCAGAAGAATCCTCTTCCACTAAATCCATGTCAGCTCTTCCACGTTCATTAATGAAAGTGAGTTGTCTTTGTTCCATGCCAAAAATGCTTCCCTGTATATCTGTGCATCCTTTAAGTATGAATCATTTTGTTCTTTAGGAATGTTATTTCCTATACTCCTATTCTATATCTTCTAAAAAACCAATACCCTCAAAAAATAAAGTAATTGTAATAATGACAGGTCCTATTATATCCACAATAGTGTTGAGACCCCTGTATATTTCATCTTTAATTCTAGCAGACGTCCTACGGAAAGTTAGCTGTGTTGGAAGGAGAGGAAACTGACAATGGAAACATTAATTACTTTGTCCCTGGTCACAGAGCTAGTACGAACCAAGCTAGAATTAAATTCAGTTGAAGGAAGCCAGAGACTCGGTCTGTTTGGCTATATCCTGTTGGGAAGAGTTTCTGGATTTTAAGTGTTCTGACCCTGGATCTGCCACTTTTGTGTCTGTAAGTGAATTCCTTGTACCAGGCTGGACTCTACCTCCCTGAATGAAACAGAGAAAAGAACATTCGTGCCAGATACTTTAAAGGATTGCATTAAGGCTCAAAATCGAATTGAAAAGAAAATAAGACAACATTTTGAGCACTGGAAATATCACACATATTGCATAAATAATTGTTAGCGCTATTCTCCAAAAGCAAGAAGGCAGAAGCCCACTTTTAAAAAATTACCCTGCACATATAGGGTCAATGCATTTGTAACAAAATTACACAGTACCCCACCACCACCAAACAAACAAACTTCATTCAATATTGCACACTAGGCAAAACTTAACTTTAAATGGATCATAGATCTTAAATGTAAAACTTTAAAAACTATAAAGCTTTTGGAGGAAAGATTTCTTAGATATGATACCAAAAGCAAAATCTATTTTAAAAAATTGACAAACTGTATTTCACAAAATAAAGAACTTCTGCTATTTGAAAGATGCTGTTAGAATAACAAAAACACAACACTGCAGAGAACTATCTGATAAAGACTTGCACCCAGAATATGCAAAGAATTCCTAAAACTCAGTAAGGAAACAATCTTCCCCTCGTCAGGCACACAAGATTCAAAGATGAAGATAATATCATCTCCAAAGATATGGGTGGAAAATAAAGGCTTGGGAAGGCACTCAGCACAATTACTCATCAGCAAAATGTAAATGAAAACAACAATGGGATGCCACTAACATCTATTAGAATTGCTTAAAAAACAAAAAAACTAACTAAAAACCCTAACCACGTGCTGTTTGCACATGCTGCTGGTCTGAATGCAAAAACAGTGGAGCAACTTTGGAAAAGAGCTTGGCAATTTCTTATAATCAGACATACACAATCCACAGGGCCCAGCAAGTGTACTCCTGGGTATCTCTCCAAGTGAAGTGAAAACTTAACGTTCACAAAAACCCTGTAGATGAACTTTTTATTACAAATAAAACTGTGTAGCAGCTTTATTTGCAATCTCCAGACACTAGAAACAACCCAAATGTCCCTCAGGAGGTGAATCCACACAATGGAACACTACTCAGTAAGAGAAGAACAAACCACTGTTACGCTCAACACAGAAGCATTTCAAAAGCACTGTGATAAATAAAACAAGACAGACTTTCAAAGGGCTGCATACAGTATGATTCCATTTTTACAACATTCTGGAAAAGGCAAAATCATAGGGATGAAGAACATATCTGCGGTTGTCTGGGGTGGCGGTGGGGGAGGGGTTATCTACAGTGGGGGTGAAGGACTAGTGGTGGCTGGGGGACTCTTCCACAGTATTGCACCTTTGTCTAAGCTGGCAGAACCATCCAATAAGAAAGAGCAAATTTTACTGTGTATAAATTATACCTTAATTTTTTAACTAATGAAACATACACTCCCTGGATATATTTCTGTAGCTATTTCATAATGGAAAAATGCCTGAAAGAATGCCGGGCCAGTGTGTCTACTTTGGTGCAACAGGCCACAGTCAAGTTGTTACAAATGAGTTCGAGTTTCCTAATCTATAAAATGTGAATATTCTGCACGTGTCAATCACACTGGTAGGTGCTCAATTCTACTAACACATTAAATCCCCATGACAACCTGACAGTGGAGGTCTACCATTATCCCCTTGCACAGATGACAAAACTGAGGCAGAAAAGTATAGCCATTTGCCCAGACTAGCACTGCTCAGATTTGGAGCTGGTCTGTCCACCCCCAAAGCTGGTTTTGTGAAACCACCAACTCAAGGTCACAAATCTCAGTACTTCAAAGTCTAAATGATAAAGCAATTTTCACCCCGTATCTCCACTCCAGAATTACTCATGCTATTGTCGTTCTTACCAGGTGTTACTCTCTCCTCCAATGCCAACCAGATTCCAATTATCTGCTTTCAGACGCAACTTTAGGAAAGAACATTTACAAAAAATAATTTCATTCTGGTTTCAAATGCTCTGCTTCAACTACCTTGCAGTTGCTTTGAAAAAACAAAAAAATATTTATTGTGACATTTAATAACAAGTGTTTGCAAGGCTGATTGCTCAGTCTCTCAAAGTGTCTCGTCTAGTTTGTGAAAGTCCAGAGGATGAGGTACAAATTGGCTTCATGCATATTATACTGTACCCAGCAAAGCATCATCCGCCTATAGCAACTTTACAAATGCCATTTCACAAGGATGAAGCAGAAAGCCACCTTGCTGTCTGCTTCATCAGCAGATAGCTGTTCTTGCTGTGTTAACAAGGACAGACACAGTGCCAGGTTCTTCCCACCCTGTCACAGGTTCTAACTCTCCTTGACAGGAAGGTGCCACCAACCACTATCAGTAGGAGCCATACCTAGCTTGGCCCATTTCTAATATGGTTATTTGTCAAGAATTTCAAGTGTTTTGGATTCTGCATGTACTCACAACAAAAGGCTTCCATGTCTTCTGTAGAGTAAGGCTGCTTTGCTAAATTCAGATCTCTTTCAAGTGGAAGCTCTGCTTCAAAAGCTTGCCAAGACACAGAGGATCCGTCAGGTAGCGCAGGGGGCACCTGCACTATGGATAGACAATGCTGGATGGAATCTTACCTACATAGAAGGACTCCTCCAGAGATAAAATCCCTGGATGCATGCAGGAGAACCTACCCAGCATGACCAACAGTATGCAATGCCTTATGCTGGACAAGGGCAGGGCTCTGGGGCCAGAATGTCTGAGTTCCAAGCTTGCCTCCACCAGTTGGTATGTGAATTTGGGAAGGTGGCATTTCCTGTGAGTGGTTCTTATGGGTTAACAGTGGTGATCAGTAGGAGCTGCCTTAAAGGGCTACTGGGAGAATGAAATGACATGTGTGCACATGATACGCCAGGCTCATGATCCCAACACACCACTAGTGCTCAACAGACCTTGGCCACTGTGGACCAAGAGTAGTTAGTGGCAGCAGGACAGCATGTGGATGCATGTACATATTAACACGGAAAACTTCTCTAACATGCCCATCTCTCAAGTCTGAATCTTTAGTCCAGCGCAAACTTTCATTGATAAAGTGCTATATACACTGTGGCAAATATTGAGTATAACTGGTTGCCAAATCAGAGAAAAGGTCTGGATGATAGAAATTTAGGGCATTGGTGGGGTTTTTTTCTTCTGGTTTTGTTTGATTTTTGTTATTTTTGTAAATCAGTGAATTTCTTTATTTATTTAAACAAAATACTTCTCACAATGTGTGAGGCTCTTCTGAATTGTAGGCCAGGGACTAGGATACCAGCCTCTTAGCAGCCCCCACCCCACGGTACCTCTCAGGCCTTGGCTGGTTCCCTGCAGCACAATGGGATGATCGCTAATCAATTCATTGGGGTGTGGGGTAGGGGACAAGAGTAAGAGAAGGGACAAGGCCTGTGGGATATCCCCCAAGAGACAGAGATGAGTTTGGAGTGGGGCCTCTTACTCCACCCCCACCCCAGGGCTATGAACCCTGGACCATACACTCTGCAAGAACACACCCTTATGACCAGGCCTCTTCAAGAACAGAGAAGGAACCACCCAGGAATTTAGATACATTCACTGCTTCTACCTTTGTTTATTCATCTCCTATTCATTGAGTTAAAAGTGAACTTATCAAATAAATGTTTGCTTTTTAAGAAAGTTAGCTTTTCAGATTTGATTTTAAACCTAGTCAAATTAACGTAACAGGAAGTTTAAGTCCTGGCTTGTATTTTACTTTGAACTTCGTAAAGCTTTCATCTGTTTACCTGAGGGTGGACAGGTACAATTCTACATGCATTTGTGCCTCGGGTCAGTCAGCACATGTGCACTGACCCACTGATACAGCAAGAACACACACCTCAGTCCCAGGCATTCAAAGGCCTTAGGGAAACACTGAAATTTCCACCAAATACGACAGGGCTCCCCACCATTGAGCACTGACCGAAAGCCAGCAAGCCACAGAACAATACCAGAAACAAAATTAGAGAGAATCGTGGCCAGGGGTGAAGCTATTTCTATGCATATGAAGACAGGGAGGTTGCTCAGTGTCTCTTTTAAAATTGGGTTCATCTCTTAATATCCAGGGAATCAAGGACTCACAGCATTCTCCAATCACAACTCCTAGGAGAGATAGAAAGATCAGAACAGAATCAGACAGACAAGAAACATACTGAACAAAGCTTCGGAGGGAAAAAAAGGAAACTCAAAAAGGTCTAAGAAAGGGCAGAGAATGCTGAAAAGTTTTCTAATCGCGGACATAGTTCAGGTTAAATTACATAAATTTTATACTCGTCTCTAAGCAAATGTAATTGTCATGTATCTCATGAGAATGCCAAATTAATCCAAACTATAAAACAAAACAAAAAATGCACTTTCCATCTAGTACTGGTTTAATGTTGTAAGTGTCTTCCTGGCTAAAAATATGACTACTGATGATGATTAATAGATACTATTTTAGGGTAAAGTTCAGTCTACATTATTCAGTCTAATTATTTTAATTAAATCCATTAGCATATCTTTATATAAGATTAGAAGTGCTATCGGTGATACAAAATAAGTTTTTCTTGAATAATGTATGAAGCAATTATTAATTTACATATTTCCCAAGAAAACGCATATTAAAATTATTCCATTTGGAGATTTTGAGCTAAAATATATATGGTCCACAATTCTCCTTTCAGACTTAAGTGTTCTGTCTTTGAAGATTTGGAGAAGAGCCCAAAAGCCTCAGGAAGAACAGATGAACTTGAGAGAGGAAAATGCACCAAGACCAGTTCTGCCAATAGGTGCCCTGGACCACCCAAGCTGGTGCCTTTCACGGGGACTTGATGAAATGGGGCAGACGGCTGGACATGACAGCTTGATGCCAAAACACACAGCACTTTGGAGAGACTCAAGGATGCACTACTGTAGTGTACATGTTGTAGGAATCCAGAACAAAAAGAAAGATAATGAAAACTGCTTCAATTTCTTCCAACTCATTAAATAAAAACTACCTACATTGTATGTACTTTAAATCTAAACATTCCTCTTCTTTTTATAAGCAAGCTTCCTTGAAGCTAATTCTGGTCATTAAAATAGCATTCCCCATCATTACACCAACGCTTTGGTTCATTCAATCCCAAATGTTAATTTAGCTGCTGGGTGATATTGTCCCAACAACTGTTTGCATGTTTATCACAAAGCCCAAACCAAAAAAATTAAAGAAAAAAGTACAAACTTACTGAGATTCTTCAATGAATCCAATTCAACGTCCTATCCTTAAAAATCAATCTGTTACACCTTCCTTGCAGAATATCAACAATGAGCAGAGGGAATCCCAGGCATCTCATGGGTATGGATGTTGTCTTTGCTGTGGATTGCTCTTAGCATCTCTAGGTCCTGTCCACTAAATGCCGCCCCACCCCCACACACACACGTGCACCTCTCGGCCCATGTGGCTCTTTCACAAATGGGTGCTCAGTGCACAGATGTCCTCAGCCCTTGGATCAGCCTGGCAAGACCTGGGCCACCAGACCTGAGGGGCTAGTCTGCTCTGGCCACGAGTAGCCACATTGTGCAACATTGACCATCCTCTCTGTGTCCGGCCCTGGCTAAGTAAACCCCGTCTCCTCTCTCACAGCTCTTCTCTAACAATGGTCAGAGTCACGGTTCCAAGGAGCAGCTGAGGCCTGTACCTGACTCACCCTACTTCCCCAAGGCTGGGCACAGAGGAGACCAGAGGGGAGTTTGGTCAAGGATGGAATGAATTCTAAGAACAGTGAAGGCTCAGGGTAGAAGCTGCCATGACTCAGGGCGTCAGGATGCAACTACAATGACAGCAGAACACAGGTGCTCCACAGATGACAGGCTGAAAAGCAGAAAGCATGGAACAAAAAGTATGATGCAAGAGAAAGAGAAGAGAGCGAGTGGGCCAGCCACAGCACAGATAGGAGTAAGGCCCCTCCTCTGAGCTGCTGTGTTCTTCTAGCCTCCTGCAACCTAGCTGCCGGGAATTAAGTCATGCTACACAGGACATTACCGTCATCTAGGCAAGAACAAATTTGAATTAAATTACTGAACTTTTCTTTTCTCTTTTTTACTTTATACCAGCACAGTCGTGTAGCTAAAGAGGCTCGGCAAGCAGGGCAGGATCCTTGGAAGAGGCCTCCACAGTCTCCAAATCGGTGAAAATTGGTTACCTGTCTAGACAGCTTCTAGGAGGCAAAGAATGACTTCCAAATGATGGAGATTTTCTCAAAAAACACTTGAAATCCAGAAGTCAGAAGACAGGAAAACGGTCCAGTTCCACAGCATCTTAAGAGTTTGAACTATAGCAAAGTGGTTGTGAAAACGAGTGGAGGATGTCACGCATAGCACCGTGTTGTACTCATGGTTTCAAAAATCTGACAAAATGGAGCCTTTTAGGAACAGAAGTGGGTGGAGGAAGGGCCTGGGCAGGACGCCAGAGCAGGAAAGATGTAGGAAGGAGGTGGGAACCTCTGGCTGGTCTACCTGACCAGTGCCCACCTGGCCACCCTTCTCAGTTCTCCAGCTGCTTCACTGCCCCCACGCTCCAGCCCGCCCTACCAACCCTCAAACAAGCCATTAAAGAGAAAGGAAGGCCATGGGAGCCCAGACATGCAACAGCAGGGGTAGCTGCACCAGGCAAAGGAAGGCTTTGGGTAAAGGGAATACCCTCGGGGCACCCCAGGCACAACCTCCCGCTGCCTCCCCAACTCATGACCATCTATAGCCTGGCTGCCCTGCAGCCCATGCACAGACCCACCTGGAGTGGGTACAATTGTGTGCCTCCCAAAAAGTATGTTCAAGTCTCAGCCCCTGTGTAATGGTTTGAAGGTCTGTCCCCTCCAAAACTCAAGTTGAAATTTAATTGCCATTGTAATAGTATTAAA
This sequence comes from Cheirogaleus medius, assembly GCA_008086735.1. NCBI lineage: Eukaryota > Metazoa > Chordata > Mammalia > Primates > Cheirogaleidae > Cheirogaleus > Cheirogaleus medius. The sequence goes on from VBSM01003144.1 coordinate 3,458,175, forward strand.
ACATGAAACCTCTAAGAGGTGATTAGGCCATGAGTGCTCTACCCTCACAGATAGAATTGAGGTCATTATAAAAGGGCAAGTTTGACATTCACCCCCCCCATCCTCTCTCATCCTCTTGTCTTCCACCGTGGGATGATGTAGCAGGAAGGCCCTTGGTGCTGCACTTTGATCTAGGACTTGCTGGCCTCTAGAACTATGAGACAGTAAGTTTCTGTTCATTATAAACTGCCCAGTCCCAGGTATTCTGTTACAGCAGCACAAAATGGCTACATCATTCTGGTACCTGTGCATATGAGGTTATTTAGAAATGGAGTCTTTGCAGATAAAATCAAATTAGGATTAGAGTGGACCATAAATCCAATGGCAAGTATGTTTATAAGAGCGAGAGGGAGATTTAGGCACAAGACACAGAGACGCACACAGGAAGAATGCCACGTGAAGGCCGGGGCCGATACTGGCAGAATGCAGCTGCACACCAATGAACGCCAACACTGGGTGACAGCCCATCTCCCACCAGAAGCTGGAAAAGAAAAGGAAGGACTGCCCCATATAGTTTTCTAGAACCTTCAGAGAGAACACAGCCCTGCTGATGTCTTGCTCTTGAAGTTCCGGCCTCCAGAACTGTGAGAGAATTTATTTCTGTCATTTTAAGCCACCCAGTTTGTGCTCATGTGTCACACAGCAGCCCTGAGAAACTAACACATCGCCCCATTCCAAGGCCAAGAGACACAGAAAGCCAGGATTCTAACACATAGGGAAAGATGAGGGTTTACTTTTATTTTTATTTTGTTTCTGACCAATACCTTTATAAAGCACAACAAAAACGAATTTCTAGATAAATGAAATGCCATGTGGATGGCAGAGAACAGTCAAATTATTGTCAAAGTTTCTCCACATTTATTCCCCACGCCCATCCTCATCTCACTGTGGAGAGGCGATCAGCATCCACAAGCAGGCACGGCCCACGCCCACTTGCCCTGGGCAGTGCAGAGGGCAGCAGGGGCCAGTCCAGGGAGGCTGGGCCCTGGGGTGGGAAGGATGCCTTGCTCCGGGATAGCAGTGCCAGGACCATGGCTCCACCTTTCCAGGACCAAATCCTGACATCTCCTCCCCCATCCAGCATCTCCTCCTCCCTACACTCAGCACCCCCAGCTCCCAGCATGACCACGGCAGCCACTCCTGTATCTGTGGCCCAGGCAGCCCTGCCTAGGAGAACTCCATACATGAAGGCACCACCCTACAGCAGCTGTGTCCACTGCAGCAGCCACTGGGCATAGGCGTCTACCGATTCTTCCATGTCACAGGTTCTACAATTCCGTTGGTCCTAAATGAATATTGGTTTTGCTTTCTCTGATTAGGATGCTGCATTTTGACACATACCCCTGGAAAAGGCAAAGACCCATTGTGATTTCTAAAACTTCAAGACTGACTTTCTGTCCTGTGACTCTGACCTCAAGGATTCTCTTTCTCTCTCCTCCTAGACAACCCTCTCTCTGGCTCAGGGACAAACGCAGCTTGAGCTCTGATTCCTTGGGCCTTGACTCCCAAGGAAGATTTTAGAAATTTAAAAACATAAGAGATAGCCCCTATGTAAAATCTACAGAGAAAGGTAAAATTAAAAAAAAAACAAGGAAACCTCTCCAGATCAACCTGCATAACTCAGAGGCGTGACTTAGGAGTGGCCCATGTAGATAAAACAATAAAACGTCCTTTCCTCAATAAGGTAATCAGAATTACTGCATGGCCTAGTAGGTCTGCTCCGAGGTATATACCCAAAAGAATTAAAAACAGGTGTATAAACAAAACCCCATACAAGAATGTTCACGGCAGCTGGATCCACACCAGCTCAAAAGCAGAAGTGACCCATGTGTCCATGGAGGGGTAAATGGATAAACAACATGTGGTCTATCCACACAGCAGAACACTGTTCAGCCATAAACACGTATGAAGTACCAATATATGAATGTACCCTGCAAACATGCTAAGTAAAAGAAGCCAGACAAAAAAGGCCACACATTTCATAATGCCATCTACATGGAAGATACAGAAGATGCTCATCCATAGAGACTGTTGGTTCCCAGGGCCCGGAGGGCAGGGAATGTAATGGTGTGGGTTTCTTTGGGTTGATAGAAATGGTTTGGAACTACACAGCGGTTATGTCTGCACAACACTGGGAATGTACTCAGCGCCACTGAATTGTTCCTGTTAAGATGGTTAAAATGGTGAACTTTAAATGTATTTTACCGCAACAAAAAAAATAAATTAGGAAAAAAGAAAGAACCTCCTGTTCCTGACTGCAAAACGACACTTCTGTCCACACGCTATAGAATCCCATGCAACTGACCACACAATGGTCTCCAGCAGTGACAGACAGACATGCTAGAGACATCCTGATGCCTGAGACTATCTTTAAATGGCCCCGAAATTAGTCACCCTAATAATGAGTTCTAATGTCACTGCCTGGTACACTGGAACAACTATGTACCACTATCAATGCCACTGCTTTAATTAAGCAAAATTTAACAAGACCTACCCAGGTAGAACTCCCAGGAAACCAGAGAGCCATCCCGATGCACCTAACACCAGTCATTGTCCAAAAATGCCACCGTCACCCGCCCACACTCTAAACAAGCTCATACTTTTCCATAGTTGTGTTCAACAATCCTCCAATTTGAGTCTCAACAAACATTTTATATCAGGAAATGTAACACATGAACATGCAAATTAATTTTTAAAAATGTACTCAGAGATACAAGACAAGGAATATTTATAAATGTTGCCAAAAAAGAGAAAGAAAAGCTTAGGGTTAGGGAATTAAAAGTACTTCCACAGGTCAGACAATCTCTTCCCCTCCAAAGGAAAAGCTGGCCCAGGAAGACTTATTACTGCTGTCCACAGATGCCAGCACTGGGCAACGTCCCTCCCGGAGACCAAAGCACCAGCCCTGGGCTCTCCAGGGCTCCCCGGAACCTCCAGGCCCCACTCACAGGTCACCCGTGGCCTGGAAAGGCAGAGGCTGGGGCTGGACGTGGGGGCACTGGGCAGGTAGCCTGCTGTCTGGGATATCGGGAGTTCCTTCCTGTTATCTTAGATGCAGAGGGAGGAGCCCTCGGTCTTCTGAGGTCTCCAGGAGAAGGAGGCAGTAAGCACCTGGGGAGGTTTCGACTGGGCCTGGAGAAAACAGGGAAATGGAAGACGACAGAGTGGGTACACAGGAGAGTAAAAGGAGGAAAGGGAAAGGGGCTAGGCGGGCTGGGCCACGCTGAACCAGCCTGGTGGAAGATGGCGAGAGGCCCGGAGAAGAGGGGCTGCCTCAGGGATGCGGGAGCTAGCAGCGAAAGGGCTGTAGGAAAGGGTACCAGAAACACACAGAGAACAGGCACGGGGGAGAAGCCCACAGACAGACTGAAATAGGCCGGCCAGAAACGACCAGGAAAATACAAGCAGAGCTGCGCCACATCGAGGGAGGAGCCCAAGGACAACAGACCCCGTCAAGGGCAGCTTGGGCCTCCACAGCCAGATCTATTGGGCAGGGACGATGAAGCGCAGGGAGATGAGGAGGAGGGAGAGGTGAGAAGTCACCTATGCCCAGGTGTAGGCAGCTAATTGAGTTTTGTTTCCATAGTTTGTCTGAGTCTGCCTGGGCTGCCCTGTCAAAGGACCACAGTCTGACTGGCTTAAACAACAGAAATTTATTGTCTCACACTTCTGCGGACAGAAGTCTGAGATCAAGGTGTCCAAGGGCTGGTTTCATTCTAAGCTTCTCTCCTCGGCTTGCAGACGGTCACCTTCTCCTGGGGTCATCAACACGTGTCTGTGTCCTAATCTCCTGCTCTTACAAAGACACCAGGCACATTGGATTAGGGCCACCCCAAGGACCTGATTTTATCTCATAAAGACCCCATCTCCAGATACAGTCACATGCTGACATACTGGGGGTTAGGACTTCAGCGAATGGATTTTGGGGGGACACGAACAGTCCTTCCATGTTCCCTCTTTTATACAAATGCATTTTATTACTATAAAAAGATTTGTTTCTTCTCTTCATAACAATCTCATTGTTATGAATTGTTACAACATAGAGCACTGAAAAGAGGTCCATTGAAGGAATGCTAACCCAAAGTGAGGGAAGTTCAAACTCTACCCACAGGCAGTTTCTTTCCAAAGTACCTTCTGCAAAGCCACATAGCACACACGCTCCCATCAGGACGGCACAGACCCCTGCTGACATGACCACTCCCCTGAATGAGCCCTGGGGACCACACCCACGTGCCCTGAAACCTGAGGCTGGTGCTGTGCTCAGGGCAGAGACCTTGTCCTCATCCACAAGGAACGTACCCACCACACCTGGCCCAGGAAAGCTCACCAACCACGTGTTGAAAGAACTGTAAGAGGCTATAATGCCGGGGGCTATTGACAGTTCTGTGTGTGCTAGACAAGGAAGCAGTGAAGCCCAGAGCACGCTGCTAGCAAGCTAAATGCCAAGAGCCCAGCGGCATCCCCACCCATAAGAAGCCCAGTGGTGCACGCATGTGGATTATAAGGAAAGGCTGTGGCTTCGTGTTCCTGTTCTGTGGCGGCACGCAGGGCAGCAGACCTTGAGTGGGGCCACTCTGCAGCCCAGCCCAGGGCCTCAGTGCATACATGGGGCCTACCCTGGTCCCCTCTCAGCCATGCACCCTCCCTGCCATCTCAGGAGTCCCATGGTTAGGAGTGGCTTCATTCAGAGCCCATCTCCTCCTGGGCCAGATCACCTCCACAGGTGTGCACATGACTCCCAGTCAGAAGGTCCTTCCTCTTCCTGACCCTCTGTACCCACTGCACCATGTGCCTCCTCCACTGGGATGTCTCAGCACAGACCCCTCCCCCATGCTTCTTTAAGTTCGGGGTGGGGCAGGAATGTGCTCCTCCAGGGGAGCAGGGAGTGGAGGCCTTCAGAGTATGTGGGGCTTCCTGTTGACACAGCCCCACCACTGGAGAGAAACACCCCAACTTCCCTGTTAAGTGCCTTCAGGGGTCTGGGACCCTGAGAGGGAGGCCCAAGCCCTAGCTCCTCTCCCAACACTCAACCAGAGGTCCTCAAACTTTTTAAACAGGGAGCCAGTTCACTGTCCCTCAGACCATTGGAGGGCCAGACTATAGTTTAAAAAAAAACTATGAACAAATTCCTATGCACACTGCACATATCTTATTTTGAAGTAAAAAAACAAACGGGCAAAAACACCCGCATGTGGCCCACAGGTTGTAGTTCGAGGACGCCTGCGACCATCTGTAGCCTGGTCATCCCTCACCAACTTCCCCATGCCCAGCCATGCTCCAGCTGCCACAATTTATTTCAATTCCCAGGAAGGCCAGGTGGTTTCCCTCCTCGCTGCTGCCTCTGCCATCCCGTTCCCTCACTGGACACATGGAGCCCTGGACGGGGCAGCCTAGGTGCCCCTGTGCTGGGATGATCCATCCCTTCCTCAGACACACACCAAACCCACGTGTGTCCATAGCCTCCTGTGAGGCTGTTTGGTGACAACTTGACATGGCCGTTCAATTTAGCGTGAATCTAGGTGTTGCCTTGGGGGCAGTGTGCAGAGGTGATTAATACCTGATTTTCTGGGTGGGCCTGACGCCGACAGGTGAAAGATGTTAACAACAGAACTGGCCGGAGCTTCTAGGCTTCCCCCTCCATGGATTTCACTTGCCGACCCTGCCCCCACCATGGCATCAACCAATTTTTTGCAATGAATATTTAAATAAATAAATATATACCCCTCTAGCTCTGTCTTCCTAGTGGATGCCAAATGGACAGACCTCCCATGCATGTCCATCGCAGCTCTGAGTGGGCTGACATGGCCCACAGGACCATGTGACCTGGAGGGGGAAGGGCCCACCCACTCTGCAAGGTCCTGCCTGCAGTCTGCTGCCCCTGGCAGGACACTCAGGATGGGGCTGAGGGACAGAACAGACTGGGTACTCCACAATTACATACCGAATTAGTAAAAGTTAAGCAAAGCCAGTAAACTCTCAGCCAACCTACTAAGACAAGCCCTTACTCCTCCTGTTTTCACTCACTGATGTAACAGTGAACTGAAAAAATGGGTTAACATTCCAAAAAGGATTGCTCAGCAAAGTTGTTGAAGCCCTCTGGACATAACCTTCTAAATACAGGGTTTTCCTTTTTCTTTTTAATAGAAGTTTTGACTCGAGGGTGGTGCAGTCATAGACCATTTGGCAACCACGGGATTCTAAGCATCTTTCAGGCCAGGTGCCTCTGAAGTGTGATACCATTTGAGAATCACGGGAAATTCAACATAAATTAATTTAAATGGACTTTTTCCAAAACCTGGCTTCAAGTTCTTTTATTGGGGGCTAACATTAAAAGAAATAAAACATACCTTTCATGTTCCCTTTCCTTCATACAGTTCAAACAAATTGTGAGTTATTTAAAAAGCATCATAATCATTATTATTTTCAGTTGCAATAACAGAAACAATAATTTCAACCAAGAGTTCAGAAACATAAAGCCAAGACAAACTAAAAAAATACTGTTGAGGTGTCTACTGTGCACATAATCACTAGTCAGTTTAATAGTTTTTAATAATTTCTACTGGGTATTTTTTAATAAAGACCTGGAGATGAAATCCCTGTTTGCAATCAGGCAAAAAATGGTGTTTTGCTCCAGAAGAAGAATGTGCCTGCTTCCAAAATTGACTAAAGGAAAGAGAAAATGTCACAGAAAACGACAGTAAACAGTATAATAATAAGTGAAAAGGACAAAGGCACCAGCATTCAATTTATAAAAGGTTTGGTATTTGATGATTTCACAATGTGCCCGAACATATGATAAAGGAAAATATGAGGCACATGATGGCAGTTAACTGGTTATCAAGTTAAATAAAATATGGAATGAATTTTACAATTACATTTATAATTGCCACCATCAGAAGAAAAATCCTGCTGACTTTCACTTTGCATTTGTAAAAGATGACTTAGACCAAATTGGAGAAAACTTTGAAATTAAATACAAAAGCAAATGGCAAGAAAATAATTACATTTAATGGAAAATGAATTGACATGATCATCAGAGAAAATTAAATGACTCAGCTCCAGAACTTGGAAGGTCTAGAATTTGATAAACACAATTGTGTATAAAGATAAAGCTACTAAGAATAAAGCTCAGAATGAGATTCCCCATTTACTCCCAAGATTTGTATTTGTAACCATAGCATTATTTACCTATTTAATGACAGACTAATACCAAAATTATTCTGGTTCTACTTTACGTAGATAGCCCTAAATGATGCCAATTGCTAGCCAGATAATGCTGCTTACATCTCATCAGAGTAACCTGGCAAAGGCTTAGCTACCATCCAAGAGCTCACAAGACACATGAACAACGGGAATGTCGGATATTTCTTGTGAATGGGGTCTACAGACTAACTTCAAGAAGTCCCATTCCCCTACCCCAGGTTAACCCTTGATTGGCTTCTGGAAGGCTGAGCTCTCAGGATTTCTCAGGGACTCCCTGGGCCACAATCGATTCTAGAAGCTCCAGGGACCAACCCTGCTCAATACTGTCCCCAAGATGGGTCCACAGGACAGCCCTTCTCTACTCCACTCACCCGAACCATAAGCACCACAGCCTGAGCCCAGCATGAACTTTCTGGGACTCTTCAAGGCCAGCTTCAATGTTACAGAGCAATGGCCCATCTAACTTGATGCTCTCAACACTCCAGAAGGTCTCAGCATTCACTAGAGAAATTGATGTTTCCTGTGCTGCTTCAAAAATTACAAGCCCATCTCCTCAAAACTCTCATGACTTTGTCAAGTGTGGTTTGAATCTAGTACCTACATCACATGAACAGACATCCTTGTTTGGGAAAACATCCAGTGTGACATGTAACGGACACAGTGCTCTGAGTACAAGCTGCAGAGTGGTTTTCCTTCCACCAGACTGACCAAGTTCCTTTGCTTTCTAGAAGCTTCCGTAGCCCACCATGAATGTCTCTCACCATATCCACTGCCACCCACCTGCTATGTAGAAATGCTGTTTGTCCCCTAAGTGAAGTGACCCTGGCTGTAATAAGAATTTCCATTACAATGAGAAAATTCCATGTTTTGGTAACTTCAAATATGTATATTTTATGGATATAGATACAAGCCAAGTGTCTAATTATAATACATTATTAATTTAACTCTGCATTTCTATCTAGCTACTATTCACAGCATATGAATATTAATTTAGAAATATTTTTGTCCACTGTTCTATTTCATGCAACTATTTTATATTAACTTTTAATACACACCTTTGACATCGGTGTTTTCATCGTTACTCAAAAATCATTTTTTGGTCATCATTTTACAACAATCTGAAGTGCTTAAGATATGGCATGTTTTAGGAACCACAGAAAATTTTTTCCCAAACCACAAGTACCCATTTATATAGTATTAGCAGTCATTTTTTAATTACCTATTAAGTACATATTCATGATCTTTCATGATCTCTGCAATATAGCCAATTATTCTATTTTTAAAATGACCTTTAAAAGGTTTATTTATAATGACAACCAACATTTGCCTTCATACCAGCAGGAAAATGCCAAATATATGTTCAATTTCTCTGCTGCTTTTTTAATCATTCTGCCAGGTAACCTCTAAAATCATACCTAACCATCATGGAGGTTTCAGGCAAATGGGTTTTAATATTTCATTTTTTTGGCAAATAACGTGATAAGGAAAATGTTATAAGGACTCAAAGAGAAGACTACCCAACTTCTGGGGACTAATGTGGGGGAAAATGTGGGGAATTGACTTAATGGGTGGTTACCTTCCAGAGACCACGTTGCATTCCCTTCTTGGATGAGGGGGATTGCTTTCTCCAGGTCTGGTTCACAGCAGCTGCAATTTCCTCCAACTGCAGTGCCCCCAGGGCTGAGAGAGGTGAGCCCAGTCACTGGGTCCCTTGGGCATCGCCTCAGCGAATCATGACCTCCCTGAGCTGCGACTCCACCCCCACCCATCCCCACGGAACCCCATGTCTGGAATGCCGCCTGGCACATACAGTGGGCTCAAGAGTATCTGGTATAATTGGTTTGGTTGGCGGCTTCTTGTTTTTTAGTATTTACTGGCCCACGAAAGCCTACCGACTGTTGTGCCAAAAGATCCAAAAAGCTACATATAAAAAGAAAGCAAAAGGACAAGGACCGTCAGCCCCCCTTTCTTCCCCTAGGACCTCCCCAAATTCCAAGCCCAAGGCTTCTCCGTTTTGGCAGGGGTGAGGGGTGAAGAAGAAGGGCTAAGAATCCTGCTTCAGGTAGACAATGGGCTAAAATGCAAAGACTAGGTTAGAGGACAACAGACAAGCCAGGAATGCACAGGCAGATTTCCAGTCTCCCATTCCAACCCAGGCTAAAGGATCTCCAGGCCCTCAGTAGCTGGCCAGGCTCTGGGAACAGTCCCCTCCCACCAGCCAAGTCTTCAGGAGGTAAAATGCTCAGCCTGCCATCCCAGGAAGGCAGTCCTGCCTTGCTGGACAGAACACTGCACCCAAAGCAGCATTACCACACTGCTTTTTTTCCATGAAGGCTACCAAAGAGAAGTGTGCAGACCCCTGAGGACAGCCCCAATTCAGTACTGCTCAAGGACCCAGCCAGGGAAAGGGGCTTCACAACTAATTGGATATAACTTCCTGGCTTGCTGGTGAGAGAGTCTTGGAACCAGATATCTTTACTTTAAAAAATAAGGTTAGAGACAATTATAACATGGTAACTAGAGGCCTGTTGAACACAAGCCTTGTGAAGAACATTCACATATTTAACTAAAAAAGGGCTTTTTATATATTATCCTTCTATTTGCAATGTGTAACAATCACTCACCAACAAAGAATTAACTAATTATAAGTCATTAGACACCCACAATTATAAACAGGAGATTATGGGTGAAGGATTTAAGGATAAAGGAGACAAAAAATAACATTATTTAATCATCAAATTACAGAACAATATTAAATTATGGGATTTAGAAGGATTTAGATCCATTAAGAATACTAATTTTTTGAGTAATATAACAAATGATGAAAAATTATAAATATCTTTCAACCTAAAAGCTCATTATATTTATGACAAGTGTCAGCCACACAACACTGTGATCAGAACAACGTCTGGTAATTCTGACCCTGGGTTAACAAAGCACAGCAGAGCTGTTGTCTGTGATTCGTTTGCTCTCCTGTGCTGTAATATCCTGAAAGGACAGAGAGATTACTCAGCGGTAAAGTTTTAAACAGCTTCTTAAAGATTTTAAGCAAATTGTAATGAGTTTTTTTCTCTTCTCTGTATCATAGGAATTTATTTGAAAGATTGAGAAATCACCTTAGGAAAAACAGAAAACAGAACTCACTAATCATCTTCCATTTAGCCTTTTATATGAGTAAATAGGGAAATCATTTATAATCACATCCATTATAAAGAATTCAAATTATTCCACTCTGTTTTATTATCTACCAACAGGAAGCACACTAAGAAGTTCAGTTAGTAAGCTTCTTACATGATTAGCTCATACTTTTAATAGCCAAAGGGTCTCTCAAATCCAAGTGGCCCTGCCAGGAGCAAGACACAAAGGAGGCGAGGAGCTGTGGGCCTGGCACCAGGGCGCACAGGGAGGCGCAAGGGAAGGGACTTGGGAAGGCGTGAGGGACAAGGCACCACCAAGGAGGTGCTGCTCAGCCAGAGGCGTCCTGGAAAGCCACAGCACCAATGTTTTACATCTCCTCGGATGCCATGGCAGGTGCATTTTCAGAAAAATTTTCTCATTTCCAGTTCATTTATTCATTTGTCCAGAAAGAACTGGTGCCTGTAGCCTGCCAGGCAAGTGCTCCATGGCCAAGAGTTTTGACCCGCTGAAGAAGAACGTGCAAATGGCCATCGCCAACACACCTGCTTCTAGGTGGGTAAAGCATAGGACTCTGGGAGTTCAATGGCATGGAAGACAGGATGCCAGGACAAACCCACAGAAACGAGCAGCTTCTGCACTGGTTATGGAAGGCTGAGTGCTGCCGGAAGGGCTCCTGGAAGAAACAAGGGTACCTGGCATTCCAGGGAGACTGCACGCCAGGGAAGTGAGCAGTCCTGGGCAGGCTGTGTAAACATGAAGGGAGCAAAGGGGGCAAAGGGGGTGTGAGGGGGGACCGAGGCTGCGAGGGCTCAGAGCTGGTCACAAGGGAACTTGCAGGAGTGGAGGGAACGGAGGTCCAGGGGCAGGTTCTGGCTCCTTCTCCTCTGGCCAGAAAGTCACTGTCACTTTTTATTCTCCCACAAAAGCCTCTTCTTGCCTTCTTCACTGCAACCCACACCCAGACAGAGCCACAATCCCAGGACCTAGAAGGACTGAGCAGGACTTAATATTCCCATTTACAGAAGAAGGAGAAAATGGATACGAGAAAGGACGGCACTTGTTTGTTTCCTGGGTGAGGAACTGGCTCCTGCTGGGAACATCTCCTCTGTGTCACTATGATTAACCTTCACTAACCTCAGGTGTCAGCAGGTGTTCACGGTGACAGAGAGAAAAGAACTGAAAATGAGCAAACCCAGTAGTTTAGGGATAGATCACAGAGGGAGCCAAAGTGGAAGAAGACCAGGACTCCTGTTCATCCTCTTTTGGGCCACCTGCTTTCTTGTGAAGAGCCACGACATGTGTTAATGTCACCAGAGGCTGGCAAAGGGAACTCAACAACAGTAACAAAATGTTCCAACTGTTGATTATGTGGTGGTGAGGTGTACACATTTTCAAAATGTTCCAAATCAGACATTTAAAATTGTTGTATTTTTTAAATGTAAATTACACCTCTAATAAAGGTGGGGTTTTTTTTAAATAAAGAAACTCATAAGGGACCATGATTCTGGCTGTCCATGGCAGGGTAGCAGGAATGAAGAGACTGCCTAAGTCTGTGAATCAGGACACAGGCGCTTCCCCCCCAGTCTTGGAATAAGGCCAAGAAACTCAGGGCAATTGCAGCCCCTGCCGCTGGGGAGGTGACAACCAAAACTATTTCCTCGTGACGGTGGTACAGAGACTCACTGGAGAAGAGATGAAAGTGGACAAGAGAGGAGTGAAGACAGAGAGACATGAGAAACACGTTGACCCTCTGGGTTGGAGTTCATGTAAGGAGAGGACCCAAGGGGCACACCACTTTCTCAGACCTGTGGACAAAAGCAGCATTAAACAGTGTGAAAGGTCACTGTCTATTCCTGACAGCAGGAAATCTCAAACAGGCAAAAAAGCCCTGCACACAGGATCCACAAATCAATGAGCAACAACTGCAGACAGCAAAACTGCCAGCAGCCACTTCTTCCAAGAAGGTCAATGTCAGCTAATAGCTGTTCACCCAATAAAATCATTGTATCTCCTAATATAAGGAAATAGAAATGGATGGGTTTTAAAGTCTCTGAAAATAATATTTATTTTGCCAAAATACAGCGCCATCAGTTCAGGAACATTTAAAATAGATATGACATATTTAATTCATAGAGAAAGCAAAATCTCATTTAACTACCTTGGAAGGTCACCAGGGTTGAGAACAAGATCACACCAGGTTCTGAGAAGGTTATGAAAACAATGATGAGATAATGACTATTCACCGAGGGGGCAGAGAACAGAGAGGCAAGTGGCAGGCTGGCTAACTCTACCCTCACTTATGACAAATAAAAGACTAAAGGTGTCATTTAAAAAACATTAAATTATTGAGTAGGAAAGTCCAAATTCAAACACAGAATAAATAAAGCCGATTTATAATAGTTTAGCATTCAAGATAAGTTGGTAGAGACAGGCTCAGTATAAACTGCGATGCGTAATTTGAAGCGCACATTTAGAGTTTCCTTCCTCCTCGTGGAGCCACTTTAGCTCTGTGAGATGTCATAAGCTAGGTGTGCCAAAAAAAGCCCAAAGGACCATGACTGTGCTACCCCAACAGCTCCAGACAATGTGACATTTTCCATGTGCAATATGATGTAGCTACAGTGAAGAAAACTTCAGGAAACTTGGGTATTAAATAGTAATTATAATACGAAAATAAATACCAATCAAACCCTGGAGTGCATGAGGGCTGGGGGTGGGGGGATAATGAAAAGTTTGAAGATGATAAATTCCCAAAGGATGAAGTGCTTTTACTTTCAAGTTTTCAAAGGAAATTAACAACCCACCTTAGCATGATATTGGCAAGAACTCAAAATGTCTGAGCCAGAGCCGGATGCACAATTCATCAGTTCTAAACTCTTTGGTAGAGATCTGGTACCAAGAAGAGTTAAGAAAGACTTGTATATACTGTGGTACCCGAAAAGATCGGATTCTTCCAGGAAGTGTAAGCGTGCCATCAGTGACTTAATCCTGCCTACGATATGTACTTGTATGGCAAAGCATCATGTTCCTAGCTAGAAGAGGTGAATGGCAGCCCAACCACTATACTGATTATCCCAAATTATGAATAAGTGGGGTGTGAATGAGACCTTGCTCCACTGAACTCAACATAGTGTCAAAAAAAAAAAAAAACAAA
>VBSM01003144.1:3471808-3500806 GCA_008086735.1 Cheirogaleus medius
AAAAAAAGCAAGAGATCAAATACTCCAAATAAAAAACAGAGGTGGTCAGATTGGGGAATACAGAAACAGCAACGACATGCTGCTCTCAATATGCTGCCCTTCCGTACACGAACACAGAGACTGGATTTAAAGGAAGAAAACAATATTGCACACAAGCACTCACACACAGACTGGTACAGACAGCTGCAGTAGTATCAGAAGACGACTTTAAGGCAAGAATCATTACTAGAGATAGGGTCTGTCTCCAGGAAGAGATTACAATTCTAAACCTTCACTCTTTGTGCCGCGACAGCACAGCCCACACACTGTCTGGAGCAAATCCTGGGGAGTAAGAGACGTGCCCAGTGTCCACGTTCCCCAGTCCAGTGCTCTTTGCAGCCTACCAAGGTGGAGACTAGGCAATGTGGAAGGATTTGGCGGCTACAGAGAGTGACAAACACTCAGGCCAGGCTCAGGCATGCCTGTACCTTGGAAGGGAGGAGAACACAGGGGCAGAGTGGCCCTCGTGTCAAGGCAGATGGCCCCTATCAGGAGTGATCACACACTTGGAAAAGGACTACACATTTTCTACACATACACTGTACATACGAAGCATGTCATGTTATTTCATTTCCTGTCCAGCTGAGGGAGGCAGCCTGAGTGGAAGGCAGATGCCAGTGCCACGATCTAACCAAGCAACTTCCTGGGATGGACTGTCAGCCGTCCTGGGGGCACCCGTGGCCCCACGCCCCAGAAAGGGCTCCCAACAACGGCTGGAGAACTCTGAAAGCACAAGCGCAAGTTTCCAGGAAAGTGTTTTAAGTTATCCCAAGACAAAAATAAAAGAACCCATAAATAATTCCATAAGATAACATTTTTAAGAACTCATGTAATTTTCATACTAAGAGACCCCTGGAGTCTATGGCCATACCACCCTGAATATGCCCACTCTTTGTCTGATGTTGGAAGCCAAGCAGGGTCAGGCCTGGTTAGTACTTGGACGGGAGACCGCTAGAAAAATGCCCATTTCCTCCCCTATGTCTTCCCTGGAAGATCTTTTCTAAAATGTAAATTAAAAATAAAGCTATATGTCAACTCCTGGAGTGTCAGCTCAAGATCCCAAATACTAGCATCTGATCATCAGAACATGTCCATATTCCTCTTCTTGGAGCTGAGCCTCAGGGGTGGCACTAGGGCTGCCTCCCTCCACGCCCCCTGCTCTTGACCCAACACTCCACTCCAGCTCCCAAGCACCTGCCTTCCCCAAAAGACAAGTTCCTCCTGCTGCCTCCTTTGGTTCTCCTGCCCCTCCTTGGGATGCTCCCCTACATCAACACCTGCCCACCCTCGAACCTGAGAGCCAGCCCCATCTGCTCTAGCCAGGCCTCATCTGGTTGTTTCAGTCCACCTGTCACTTTCTTTGGGTTCCTTGTCTTGCCTCAAATCTCTAAACAGGACACCCAATGATGCAATAATGCACCACTCCATCTGTTATCTATTGGGGGGGGGGTTCAAATACCTGGTTTCCTCTCCTACAGACAGAATGTGACATCTTTCTCATACTCCTCATGGCCTCTGGCCAGTGTGAGTCCATAGCTGGCACCAAATGAGCACTTAATACGCTATAAAGTCAAGTAATCCAATTTGCATTACCTTTGAATACAAGCTGATTTTGTAAGTAAAGAAACTGAGATAAAGTTACTCATAATCACACTGATTGCCTAGGTTTTTTAAAAAAAAAAACATACTTATAATTAAAAAGTACAAATACTATGTACATATAATTTTGTATCCTGTTTTTATCTTGTAATAGTAAAATATTTCTTTGCTGTTCTCAAAAAAAAAGAAAAAAAAGAGTACATGTACATTAAAATACTAAACCTTGCAATAACATCCATGACCTGGAAAGCACTTAACATTGCTTTCTCAGTAATAACTTAATAAAAATCAAGCAAACTGATTTTGGAGATGTTAAAGTTACCCCAACTTCTTCTTTCCAGAATTGTCCTCCTGGCCATTTCCACAGGGCATCATCAGTCCCCCACTCACACAGGCTCGGGCACCTGCTCCATCCAGCAAGGCCTGCAGACTGCAGTGAACGCCAGGCAAGGACACAGGGAGGAAAGTGCTGAGGTACTGCTGAAGTCCAGTGTTCAAAGAGGAGGAAGCAGGGCAGACCCCAGCATGGAAATGCCGCCAGGAAGGACGAAGGCAGGCGCAGGCCCTGGGTCAGAGGAGGAAGCCCCCTGGTCATCAGAGGCAAGCCCAGGCCTGGAGACCAGCCCAGGCTTAGACAGAGCAGCCATCTAAGGACATGGAATGGCAAGGATCCTGGAAGTGTTGAGTGCGAGGAGGAGAAACGGGGATGCTGCGGGGACCCCTCTGGGACCCCTCACCACATTGTTCCTTTTGACCTTGAACTCCAAGGCTCTCGAGGAAGTTTTCACCGTGACTTCTGCTTTATGGTTCTTTGTGTTTTCTTACTGGAACTTTGCGGATCGTCTCGCATGAGCTCAGTGGTATTGGCTGTAGAGTAGTTCTCAATTTCTCAGCAGCTCATCAGATGATGACGTGACCTAGTCCTCACGTCTCTATGTCAGTAAGAGGCGTTTCCTATTCTCATGGCAAGACGTTCACACCCGTTGTATGGACAAACAAGGCAGAGAACAACCTTGGCCAGGAATTTATCGCTGGCTCATTTAAACACACGCATATGATCCACATATGAACAGAAAATTTCACAAATGATCATAACCGAAGGGTAGAGACAGTGAATGGCTTCTGAGCGGTAGATTTGTATCTGCTATTTTATGGCACTTTATTATTTACCTACATTTGAGAAGCAATCAAAATTTAAAAAATGTAAATTTTACTTAAAAATAGTCCTCCTACAGTTTTTGTTGGTTCAAGATTCTGTGATGTGCAAAGTTTTAATAACAAAGCCCAATAAGTACCCAGCCCCGCCCCCACCTCACTGCCCCCACCGCCCCTGGGACACCGCTGGCTATAGCAGGGAACTGGGAAACTAGACAGGGTAGGGGCTGGACACACACATTGGACATGCCCAAAGGAGAAATTTCAGCAAGTGAATCTGACAACCTGGAGCTAACCCACCTACTGCTGAACCAGTAGCTTATCTGTGGGTCCCTCCTGTGGACCTGGAAAAAGACAGAGGCAGAGAGGAGGGGCCACCTGGTAGACCTGCAAATGGGCAGTGTGACAGCCAGGGGATGGCTCTGGAATGCTCCTCTCCCAAATGACACATCGATGGCAATGCAGCAAGAGGATCACGACCTGCCCAGCAGTTATCACGAGATGATCAGCCCAACAAACTGGCGGCACTGACAGTATCATTTTGCATCTTAATATAAAATGAATCATCTAAAAGAAAAACAAGGAAAGGACTTGGTGGTCACCTAATTTCTTAGACGTAGCAGGACCTCTTCTCTTTAATCTTCAATGGTGACCACACAAAATGTTTAATGTCATAATGTGTATTTCTTAGAATTATCTGAAAATACCCTCTTCAAATATTAATTATACCCTTGTTATGTTTAACCTAATCAGACTATGAGGACTGTTGTTCTTCCTTAATCATTTAACTAGAAGAAGACAATAATTTATGCTAAAAAAAATTAGTGTCTCTGACTATGAATCACTATCTAAAGGTTACACAGCCAAGAAGAAAACCTGCTTTGTTTTAATAAGATACACTTTTTATAGCCCCTCTTTTTTCTTTACCTCTTCCCTAATTCCATGTACCACATTGAATGTATAGGATTTCCCAAGGGAAAAATAATTCTACTTGAATTATAAAAGTGTCACAGTCACAGTTCATAGAGAATAATACTGCTCAGTTTCTAATCAAAACTATACTGCCTGGCACAGGATTCTAAATAAAGCCAGTATAATGTGCAAATTTAAAATGTGACTTGAGTGATGTCATGGAAAAAGCAGTAAGATGAAGAACAGGAAATTGGGGTCTGATTCTCCCACCCAGGGCCCCTCTATTCCCAGGTAAATTCCTAAAAAACCTCAGGGCGCGACTCTCCCACTCCCTAATTTCCTGATTCTCCGATGTTAACTACTTGGGTGCTTTAGAAATCCAACTTCATATAATCTCCATGACTTCATCAATACATACACAAAAATAATTTATTCCATCATAAAGTTCTGCAAAATGGTTTAATTAAATTTTCTAAGTATTCACTATAACTATAACACAGCTGATGATTTTTTAAGCTCACATATGAACTATTTCTTTTTCACACTTGCTAATGCTGTAACATAGTTGACAGGTTTCCCAATATAATTCTTCCTGGGCATATTTAACGTCTGGTCTCCTCCCGGGCCTCAGTTCGAACTACTTGGCATGCTGGCTGCACACCAATCCTAAATGAAGGTTTTAACTACCCTTTCCATCAGCCCAGCAGACAGGTCGAAAGAATAGCTGCAGAGCCCATTTCACAAAGTCACCAATTTGCACTGGCTTCCACTGCATTTACAAATGTCCCTTCAGCCATCCTGCGAGTCCTCTCATCCCTCTTTCTCCACTTTCTGCATCCACAAAGCCTCTACTTCTGTTTCAACTTCATATAGTCTTTTTCCTTTCAGGGACAGACCCTCGCTTAAATGAAGAAGGTTAATGAAGGTTTTGCCGGAAGATTGACATGGCCTTGAAGAGAGAGACAGTCGCTCTGTTTCCTCTAGAATTATGAGACAAAAAAGAGAAATGCAAGCCTCTGGCTACTGGAGGCCACTTTTCTCTCAAATGGAAAGAAGCAAATACAGAGCCCAGCAGGAGGGTATCTTCTAAATCCTAAACACACTCAGGCCTAATGCCTTGGACTCCCCAGCTACATGAATCAATTCATTTCCTTCTTTCTGAAGCAAATTTGAGTTGGGTTTATGCAATTACATCACTGCAGCTTTAGAGCAAGACTTGAAGTTGGGTAGGTCAGCCTCTGCCTTGCTTCTTCTCCATCAATATGCCCTTGACTATTCTGGGTCTTCTGCCTTTATAGATAAACTTCAGAATCAGTTTGTCAATATCCACAGAGTAACTTGCTGGGATTCTGACTGGGACTGCAGTGAATCTGTAGATCTAGCTGGGAAGAACTGACATCTTAACAATATTGAGTATTTATAAACATAGAATACCTTTCCTTTTATTTAGCTCTTATTTGAGGTTTATGCAATTTGCAATCAAAATAGGCTTCAGTGCCACAGAAACATAAAATATAAAAAGAATCTATTAACATAAATACCTACAGGAAATGCATTTATAAATTCCACTCCATAAATGAGGGGCACATAAGCCTTTGCAGACCTGGTATCTTCTGTTCACTTGAGAAGACGCTGCTTAGACTGGTCTGTACTAACACTGGCCTCTCTCTGAAGGACTCCAATGAACAATTGCATTTGAAGATCCCAGACAAGAGCCAGTAGATGTGGGGTACAAATGTTTCTATCAATGACTCAGCTATTAACACACACTTCGCATGATTATATTCTCTCCCATTCTTTAAGAAAAGTTTTCCTTGTTATTTTTAATAGGCACCATGACAGTGCTAGGAGGATCCTAAGAGGTAACATGCATCAAAAGGCTTTGGTGACTGAGAGTGCTGCACAAATAGAAGGGATACAGATTATTTCATGCTCCACAATCCATCTGGACAAAAGTAGCAGATAAGTTCCCTCCAAACCATACGCGAGTCTGGTTTGGTATTTTCCCTGGATGTAGCCAAGCATCCAATGGTGACGGGCTCTACATCTACACAAACACCAAAAGCCAACCAGACAAGAGCCATACTCTTGTAGAGTAGGGCACATACTAAGTAGACACCACACAAGTGGTGGAAGCAGGACACTGTCCAAAAAATAAAAGAAAATGAGAAGCTAGTCCTCAAAGATAGTCATGTAGTTAGAAATGGCAGATGGATACACAGGAAGAGGACAGCCAAAGTGTGCAGCAGGAAGCAAATAAGACCTATCAGTACACTCCATTCACACAGACACAGGCTCCTAGGACAGAGATGCAGGTACTAACACAACAGTTCCGAGAAGGAGATCATGTTCAAGCAGGGTCTCAGGAGCAGAAGCCCTCAGTGTCT
This sequence comes from Cheirogaleus medius, assembly GCA_008086735.1. Classification (NCBI taxonomy): domain Eukaryota; kingdom Metazoa; phylum Chordata; class Mammalia; order Primates; family Cheirogaleidae; genus Cheirogaleus; species Cheirogaleus medius. The sequence goes on from VBSM01003144.1 coordinate 3,477,901, forward strand.
GTACATTCTATCTTCTTCACCGCTTCTTTAGCGATGTCCACACAGTTGATTGAGCCACGGGTTTGGGAGATGGGCACAACACCTCCCTCCCTCTTCCTCACCTTCCAAGTCAGATGCACCACTGTGGCCTGTAGAGTAGACCTGCGAACGTGTCCACCCCTTCCCTAAAGTCTGCAGTCCAGTGGTTCTCAACAAGCAGCAACACCCCTTCCCACGACATCCCCACCCAGGGGACATTTGGCAATGTCTGGAGACATTTTTCATTATCATGACTGGGGAGAGCTGCTGGGCAGGGACCAGGAATGCTGCTAAATATCCTCCAAAGCACAAGACAAGCACAACCTGGCTCCAAATGTCAAGGGAGCTGAGGTGGATAACCTGCTCTCCCCCCAGACCCTAGTCTGGGTGACGTGACAGCTCTGCACTCCCTGCTTCCTCTCCTCCTTCTCCAATCCATTCTGCAAACAGCAGCCAAACTGACCCTTGGAAAAGCCAGCTCTGACCTGACGAGCCCTCTCCAGTGGCCTCCTCCAATCGGGAAGGCCCCACACACCCAGCCCTGCCTCTCTGTTCTCTCAAGGTCCTTGCTTTCTCGTTGCCCACTCTATCCAGCCATACTCACTGATCTTCTCACCATTTCTTGAAAGGAGCAAATATCTTCCCGTCTGGTGTCTCCAACTGGAACTTCTCCTATGCCATACTTTCTTAACCTCGCTCCTCCCAAAACCTTCCCTGAACCCCACACTATTCCCAATGTCCTCAATATACCCTGTCACCCCAACCTTTATTTTTTTCTTAAAATGACTTACCACAATCCACAATGAGAATTTTTTGTCTTCAATTTGCTTTAAATCACTTATTACAATTGTGCAGCTACACAGGTGCGGGTGTGGTTACTGGGTTCACACCTGTCTTGCTCATTCCAACATAGAACACATGGAGTTTTTGCCCCCATGAGAACACAGAGCTCGTCTGTATGACTGCACAGTGCCGGGCACACAGCAGAATGAGCACATAATTGAATGAATTTTTAAAATAAATGAATAAACAAATGATGAAGCACTGGGCATAAACCTGTCCCTCAGACCTGCTCACTTTCAGAGGAACACTGAATAAATCCTGACTACGGCAGAGGAAGGAGAAAAAGATGACTGGCACCTTGCACGTGGGCAGGAGGTGGGGTCCAAAACGGAGGGCACAGATGGGGAGGGGCAGCAGGGGAGAGAGCCATGAAGACTAAGATTGGGCAGGAGAAGGAAATAACTCCAGATTCCTGAGCACTGAGGCCCCATGGTCAAAAGAGAGTTTTTCCTCCAGGGAGTCTCATTACAGGGGCAAGGCGGAATGGACAGCAAGGAAGGGCCCAGAACTCAGCAATCCCAAATTAAAGGCTTGTCCTCTGACACAGGTAGAAATGTGGGGGTAATGAACAGGAGGAAACTGGTCACAAAATGAAAATAAATACTAAACACCACCCACTACTTATCAATGAAATCATTCACTACAGGTTGAAAATGTTAAAAAGCAAGATCCTCGTATTCAACAATAAAAAAATTGATTTGATGAAAAATCATTTGATTAAGCAAGTGAATGCACATCAATTCAAGCGTATGTTCTGAGTCAGCATACAGCCATTACAAGTATAATTATGACTACACATTAATATGGAAAGGTACTGTGATGTAATGATAAAAAAATCAGTAAACCAAAAATTATCTAGGTTGTAACGATAAAAACTGTCATGCACATGCACCATAACTGGTAGAAACTCAATACAAATAGTTGGACCCTGGAGTAGAGTTGTAGAAAAAAATTATTTTCATTTCTGCTACTGCTGCATTTCCGCTACTGTTGCATTTCTGCAACACAGTGCTACTGCTCCATTTCTGCTACTGTTGCAGTGTACTGCGGACACTATAAATGGAGATGGAAAATAAAAGAAACAAGTGCATCCATCCAGACTGCTCCAGAGTCAGTCTTGCCCATGTGGGTGGTATCATTCCCCCCAGAGAGGGCAAGAAGAATCCTTGGAAGCAGCCCAGAAGACTGTGGGATCCTACAGCACCTGGCGAGCTACTGTCTCTCAGCCAGGTTGTAGAACCCTCTGCAAAGCTCCAGACCAGCAAGCAGTGTAATGAAATTGGGAGTATTTTGCCCCCAGGTCTGCTAAGAGCAAGCCATAAAAATATTTTTTTCACCTTTCTCTTTTCTTCTGCTGCTGCTTCTTTTTAGACATGAATGATGACTTCACTTGCAAGTGTCTCATCATCTGTGTATAGGGCAAACTTGTCAAATCACAACAGTCCACAGTATCAGGCAGCTGAGGGCAGGCAGCCCAGATGAAGCCAGCCCCGAGGCTGCACCAGCTCCACCCCATGTCCTCCTGCCCTGCGCCGGCCAACAAGGACTACCAGCAATCACCAGAAACTAGGAGAAAGGATGGAACAGCTTCTCTCTTAGAGCACCCAGAATGAACCCTCCCCACTGACACCTTGATTTTAGACTTCTAATCTCCAGAACTGTGAGTAAATAAATCTCTGCTGTTTTAAGCTACCAAATTTATGCTATTTTGTTGCAGCAATCCTAGGAGACAAATATAACTTCCAAGCTCAGCTAGTTACCCTCCCCCGCTTCACCCTGGGACCTCCCTGTCTTCTCTGTGTCAGTAGGAGGACTCTCCAAAAGGTCTGGCCTGGTGATTCCTGTCATGGCTGGCTCCACCTGAGCTGCCAGCCCTCAGCTGCCCCACAGTCTGGTTCAACAAGTCTGTCCCACCCAGGGGTAACATGACCTTGAAGGTCCCCAGCCAAACCATTGCATCGTAGTCCGCATGAATGATGAGAGACTGACAAGTAAAGTCCTGACTCCTGTCCATGGCATTCTTAGACCAATTAACACAATCAAACCCCCTACTCCTCCACCTCAAAATAAACAAAGTAAAATACTTTATCACTTGCTCTTAGTAAATCTTTCTGTCTCAATATGCTCCCAAATTTCTTTAAGTTGCACACTAGTCTGGGATGGCGCCAATACTTCCTTGTCTGGTTCACTCCAGGACCAGATTTATTTGGGCAGAGAGAGTCGAATTCACCAGAGGTCTCTCCTTATCTAACTTGGCCAACAATCCTGTGCCAACATAAGCAAAGATTACAAAAGCACGTAGTTTCTGAGAGAGATGAAATGTCTCCCTAGCCACACAACATCACAAGGGAGCAGTTCAACCCCAGGAAGGGTAGAATGTCATGGAATCACAGACAGACCAGAGTGCTAGCAGAAAACCAAGTCCAGACAGTCACTTTTAACAGAAACGACCCAGATGAATGACGTGCAGATTCATCATCTAGGAGGCACGTCCCATTAGCCTTGATCATGACTTTCATAGGACTTCAGAGCATTTGGAAATCTGGGAGCCTCAAACAAGGTCCTTGCTGTAAACAGAGAGGGTCAGTCAGGCACCATTTATAAAATGAAAACTAGAAACCACCTAAGTGCCCTCAAATAGAAAACTGATTAAACAAGTTATAATACAACCATGAGGTAATATGTAACCTTGAAAAACACTGAAGGACTTGTAGAAATAAACGTAGCCAATGAGCATTGTAAAAGTGTGGGTGTGGGCCAGGCGAGGTGGCTCACGCCTGTAATCCTAGGGAGGTTGAGGCGAGTAGATCGCGCAAGGTCAGGAGTTCGAGACCAGCCTAAGCAGGAGCAAGACCACGTCTCTACTAAAAATAGAAAGAAATTATCTGGACAATCAAAAATATATACATAAAAAAAATTAGCCGGGCATGGTGGAGCATGCCTGCGGTCCCAGCTACTCAGGAGGCTGAGGCAGGAGGATCGCTTGAGCTCAGGAGTTTGAGGTTGCTGTGAGCTAGGCTGATGCCACAGCACTCTAGACTGGGCAACAGAGCCAGACTCTGTCTCAAAAAAAAAAAAAGAAAAAAAGTGTGGATGTGTATATACACAGGAATATATACTACACAGACTTTTATATATGTAGAGATATATAAGTATATTTAAGATGACACTAAATGAGGAGAAAAAGCTTACAATTATGAAGACAAAAATGCTAACAGGGTAATCTCTGGGAGGAAAGGTGATAAATGATTCTCATTTTCCTTAATTAACTTTTTGGTATTTTCTACTTTTCCAAACCGATCACATATTAATTTTAAAACTGAGGGCAAGGACACAATAAATGCCTGCTTTGATTAACACAACTAACAGGACTTCATATCTTTATGGAAATCCTGGACACGTACAGAGGAAGGGGCTAAGTGAGGAGCTGCTGTTACTACAAGGGAGGTGGTGGGTAGGTCAAAAGTTACTGCGTGGAACCCGATTTCCTCATCTGTAAGCAAATCATATCATATGTGATCCTTACTTGTCATCCTCCCTAATATATTTAGACTATTTTTCGTGAGGACGGTAAAATTCTAAACGTACAAATTTGTGAGTACCAGTGTGGACCCCAGATGCTAGCTTGGAAATAAATAGACAAAAAGCAGTGAAAACTTCTCATAAGAAAGAATTTGGAGTAAAATATAAAAGCAAGCAAGTATGGTTCATTTCAAGTCAGGAAATTATTTTTAAAGAAATTAAAAGCGTGCCTCTTGGAGGGCAAAATTCACCTATCAGCTGTATTTCCTGAGATTACAGAATAGCTTGTTTCCAACATAATTCCATCCTAAGAGGCCAGATGGAAATGGCAGTAGGAGATGGTTAGAGTGGGAAGAGGCAGGGAAGCCTGCTCCCCAGGGACAGTTCCCCGGAAGGAAGACAAACCGGCATACATCTGTGTGCCAACTTCCACATGGGAGGGTCCAGATTCAATTAATCTTCACCCCCATCCAATCAACATGGCGGTGGGGAAACTCGCCTGAGCGCCAGGTGCCTAAGGCTTGTCTTGACAATGCAAGAAACACAGAAAACTAATGATAATATTTTCATAATAAACTTAACAGGAGACACTGGGAAAGGGCATTAACGACTGGGAAGGAGCAGCGCTTTTCAGTTGTGGGTTGAGATCCATTAGCCATTCATGAAATAAATTTAGTGCCTGTCAACCAGCAGTTTTTTTAGTGAAATACATTAGTCTAGCGTAGACTAAAGGAGACTAGAATAGAACAGAAAATGCCAGAATGCATCACGTAGAATAAGTGAAAACTTTTTCATGAACCATTTTTTAGCTTCATATACATAATACACACATATACACATATGTGTGCATGCACATACAACACGCACACACACTCATTGAGTATGAATCCATTTTTTACTATGGATCATGGTCAAAGCTTCCTTCTACAGAAAATTCTGGAATTCTCAGAATTGTCATCCTCCCTAACACAGCACAGAGAACAATAGACTGCATGGGGCAGTCTTTTCCAGGGTCATCCCACAGGGAAAGTATTAAATATTTATGGAATTGAGTGAATATTTCAATGCCTGTGACAACTGATGGCAAAGCCCCAAATGCCCCAATCCAGCTTTGTGATGCACAAGTGGTCAAGAAACAGAACCACTTACTGCCAACACACGGGGCCACCACCCAGCTCTCCCTCTCCCAGAGCCTCGTGACCACTTCTAATGCTCTCTTTTCCTCTCCCTTTCAGACCCCCAATTTTTATGGCAATACCATCAAAGTTTTTTAAACTGTTTTATGCATGTACATAGACTATTTCCACTTAGATGGAAAGATCCACAAGGAATAACGTCTTTCCAGCCAGTACTGACCCACTATCCATGGATGTGGATGGCGGATACAGGCCCTGTTTCCGAACACCATGGGATAGCTGGTGCTCAGCAACACTGTCTCTAGGGGAGCCAAATGGGAAAGAGGTCCTGGAACTGGGCAAGCGAAGCTTAAACCAGTGCTGGACCCTAACCTGCCTTGGGAAGGTTAATTAACGTCTCTGGGCCTCAGTATCTTGGTCTAAGAGTAATAATGGTATCGACTTAAAAGTGTTATTGTAAGGACCAAATAAGTTGGGAAATATGAAACACTTTGAACAGTAGGTGATCATCAAATATCAGCTATTTTTATTCTAGCACTTGGAGCTAATGCTTATTTCTATCCACCATTGGTTTGGGGAGTTAACCTTCAAGAGGCTTCCAAACATGCAGGTGTTTGGTGTCTTCAGGGGGAAGGTGCTCTTCCTATGTCTCCAGGAGGCAAAAGGCCAGGAGAACTGGCCGGGTGACCGTGAAGCTGCCTGGGTGGCACATACCAGAGTCTGACCCCTTTCTCCCGGCAGCTGGAGAGTATCGCAGCTTTTGAGAAAAAGCAAGTTACCACCAGATGGGAATTTTAGGAAAACACTGAAATAGATGCCAGGTAGAAGAAAGGGCCGGTACACCAGGAGGGCACAGGGGACAGCCAGGAGATGTTCTGCCAGAACTTCAGCCAGAGGAACTGAGGACCTGCACGAGCTCAGAGGTTCAGGACACGGTGACCAAGGAGAGCCGAGGGAAGAGAGGGCCACAGAGGGACTCACAAGGCTCCGAGAGGCCGCATGGGAGCAGGGACAGGCAGGCCACAGTCACATGGGGCAGAGCAGGGAGGAGAACCGGAGGGCAGCGGCGACTAGGACAGGGACGCTCCCATAAGGCGGGAGACAGCGAGAGACGCCGGTGGCAGGGAGGACGCACAAAGCGCCACCCGCCGGCCTGGCTGTGCCCGAAGGGAAGCGGCGGCCTGAGGTGCAGACAAGGGAGCCAGCCCGGGAGGGAACGGTGATGGGGGAGCAGGACGGCGGGGACGGGGACCTCAGCTCAGGCAGCAGGTCATAGCTGCGGGGTGGACTGCTCCTCTCAGAGGGAAGGAGGGAGGGAGGTGACGCCGAGAGCTCCCAGGTGGGGTGTGGTGGGGACGAATGAGCCTGGGGCTGGAGACGGAAACAGCTGCTGAGGTCAAGTCAACAGGAATTTAAAAAGAATTTAAGTAAAATTGTGGAGCCTGTTAAAAAACGGCAGGTGATTCCTCAAAAAATTAAATGTACGGTTACCACAGGACCCAGCGACTCCACATCCGGTCAGACGCCGAGAGCACCTGAGATGCCGGCGCGCCCGCGTCCACGCGGCGGCGTCGCTCACAATGGCGGGAGGCGGAAGCAACCCAGCGCCCACCGGAAATGGGCGAGCAAAGTGCTGAAGGCGCGCACATGGGATGTTACCTTAAACAAGCGGGACGTTCTGACACACGCTAGGACCGGGTTGGAACTTGAAGACTTAATGGGTAGTAAAAGACACCGAACACCAAAGGTCAAAGGCCGCCTGACTCCGCCCACACAGCCTTGGAGGTAAACACAGCCTGGAAGGGTGATGGGGGGGTGTGTCGTGTTTGATGGACACAGAGATTAGGTTTGAGATTAAAAGTTGTGAAGGTGGACGGTGGTGACTGTCACACAACAAAGCGACTGTACTTAATGCCACTAAACGGTACACTTAGAAATGGTTAAAATGGGACATTTCATGTTGTTTTACCACAATAAAAAAAAATATTTAAGTGTTTGGCTGTATCCCTGAGGCTGGGGACATTAACTGAGGGACATAAAGCGGCACAGGTGAAGTGTGTCTCCAGAAACACCTGGACGCCGCAGAGCGGGAGCCTGGGAAGCCGAGGTGACCTGCAGCGGCCACTGGGCAGACAGCAGGGAGGGAGGCTGCGTCCACACCCTCACTGGAGTTTCCTCTCACACCTGGCATGAAAACGTGTCCGTCCCCCATTTCTGTGTTTTCTCACTTCAATCACCAGGGTAAAAATTTTGTCACGAAGTCAAATAGAAAACAGTGCTGCTGGAAAACTCTAGTCTGAGGCCGTGTGTATCCTCCAGTAAATTGTCACCTGAAACAACTCCTGCTCTCCTTTCGCTGAGGCACAAACTGCCGTGGCTGACTCTAATCTACAAAGCGAATGTAAGGGCTGGCTTCAGTTCTGAGAAGGTGACAACAGCGTGGGGGCTCTCTCAGACAGAGAACACCCATCAGGTCACCTAGAATAAAGGCAAGAGGGCACATACATGATCCCAGAAGTCAAACAGCCAACAAAGGCCACCCTTTGGGAAAAAACATTTAAACCCTAAGAAACGCCACACTCTGAAAAATACTTTCTCTACAGAAGACAACTCACTCTATGTCCACTCTAACACAGCAAAACTGAAGGAGTTAAAACAACACGAAAACCAGAGTCCCATGGGCATCCTTAAATCTCTGAAGTTGAGAGAGCACCGATTGTGAAATAATATGATACTGAATTAGCAGCAAGGGAAGCAACGCGTCAAATAAAACACTGTGCATCTGTCTCGCAGATGTAAGGTTTGCATCAATGCACGAACGTCACTGAATTCACTCATGTCTTATAATAAAACACCCACTGAAGAAAGGTCTTCCCATCTCTAGTCACTAAATAATTTGACTTCAAGGGAGGTAGGCAGACACAGTCAAGCCCAATCAAATTTAATAATGTAAGAATATATTTAGCAATCTAAAATTACTTCTGGGCTCAAAACTTCCTGTAATTTTTATCTATTCTTACACTATAGGCGTCTGTTTTTCTAAAATGCCACCGCATTCAGTAGTAAAAGTACCAAATGTATAGCTAATTTTAACCTTGGAACAATAAGGCAGCTTTAGGCAATATCAAGTTGCCAAAATAATTCATCTAAACTTTGACATATGCACCACATAATACTTCTTTCTCTATAGGTCATGGAAAGATCAAGAAATTATAGTGAAGAATCCAATGGCTCTACCAGACAGCTGCACCACCTTGGAGATGAAAGGTAAGTTCTGACATGATTCGTGCCTAGTGATGCTGGTTTCCTTGGTCACAGCAACCCTGAGACACGTCTCAGCTCACATGTATCTTTGTTCTGGGGCATATGGCAAAGCTTTAAGGCTGGGAAATGACTTGCCTAAAACATTTTTAAGACAATAGCTATAAGGATGCTTCCTGAAATTATATATTAAAAGAACATTAAAAAAGGAAAGTAGGAATAGAAGCATCTACCATGAGCAGTTGAGAGAAAGGTGCAAGTTAATCATTCGGAAGATTCTTGTTCTTTGAAAGTGTCAGCACAGACAGCGAACTGCAAACTGCACGGCTCCTGCTGCAATACGTCAGCCCCAGGAACACAGCCATAACAGATGCCCAGGGGTGTGAGGTCCTGGGGCTGCTCCCTGTGCCCGCCTCACACTCCACGTCCTGGGCACCTCCACACCAGGGCGTGTCCTAGAGAACACTCAGGCCTCACAGATGTGGAAGTCATCTTCCTTCCAGGGGACAACAGGGCAAGATAAGGTCACCCCAAGTGGGGAGAAGAGACAGAGGACAAGAATGCTAGATCCTCACTCTAGTACACAGCCAAAGATCCACCGAAGGACAAAGATGCGGCACCACTTGCAGGGTGTAGCCTGAGGTCTGACTGACGCCGGGGCACCATCAGCCTCAGCCTCCCCATCCTCTTGGATAAGGAGATGTCCTCACAAATGAGGTGTAAAACATGATTCTCATCAATTCTCCCAAACCTCTTTTTGTTAATGAGCAGAGATAAGCAATGAAAATATGTAAGAGTACCTAAGGAGAAAGGAAAAAAGAATTTCACTGCACATGGAACATGAGTCTGTTCACTAGAAGAGACTCCTGGGCTTCCCACTCAAGGTCTTTGCAGGGTGTAGTCCTCTCAGCTGGCAGGGAAAGCCCTTCATCTACTTGATTCAAAGTTACGGCCAGAGGGGGGAGTAAACTCTAGTGTTCTATAACACTGTAAGGTGAATGTGGTTAACAATTTACTGTATATTTTCAAAAAGCTAGAAAAGAGGATTTTGAATGTTCACAACACAAAGCAACAATAAATGTTCAAGGTGACAAACACACTAAGTATCTTAATTTAATCACTACACATTATATACATGTGTGCAAAATCACTTTGTATCCCCTAAATATGTACAGTTATTACATGCCAACTGAAAATAAAAAAATATTAAAAAGAAAGTACAGCTCTTGAAATCAAATGAGATGTCTGATATTAACAACTATAGCATCTTGGGCACGTTAATGAACTTTAATGAAAATCCTACCATACATACATACATAAATGTCCGCCCTGCATGTGGTCAGTGCTTACCTTCACCCTGACGGTCTGGTCTGACAAGCTGCTCATCATGTCATTGATGGATCTGAACAGCTGCAGCAGAGAGTCCACAAAGTCAGCCTCTCCTTTGTTTTCATATAGTCTGCAAAGAAACACACAAAAATGTGGCACCTGGCAGAGAACTCTCAACACTTTTTGATCCTGTGTCTGTAGTCATTATGGAGCTGCCTGGGTGATAAGTTAGAAGAGGAGCCTGTTTCCTCAGCATCCATGAAACATGGAAGGCAATTGGCAATCATATTAGTCCAGGCCATTCAACTGTGGAGCCTCCACATTAAAGAAGCTGATTCTTAATGATACTATCTAGTGGGTTTTTATCATTGTAAAATACTATATTTTATTAATATAAATCTGAAGAACACAGAAAACACATAGAAAGGGAGGGTTGAAGGCAGGAGGGGACAGAAGGAGGAAGAGAAGGAAGGAAGAAGGATGAGAAATTCAGCTTTAATCCCACCCCACAAAAATTACACTATTAATATTTGTTATATTTTCTGCCAGTGTTTTTAAACCCATAGAGTCACAGATTGACAATCACAAAGACACTCCATTGCCTAAATTTACCATGACCTTATAATCATTTAAAAATGATATTCTATTAATATAGTAAATTCAAAATTACTTTATTTCAGAGTATTGATACTATACATATTCGTTCAGCTTAGAATCAGTGGTAGCAAAAATTTTCACGAGGTGGAGCATATTCAATAAATGGATAGTAAGAAATTTGTGCGTTGGTTATGTGTATGCTAATTTGTTACTAATTGTAAGTAGCTTTCATCTATAAATTATTTATTAGCAGCTACTTCAAGTTGCCTGTGTTACTAAAAAGCAATGTATTTGCATTTTAGAAGATTGAAACTCAGATGTTTTATTAATACAGACTATTTTCTGCCTAATTAAAAGTATACCATACCTGAAAACTTGTGTACAATGGAAAATTTTGTAAACTAAGTGATAATTAATTACCCTAGAGGTAATCTTACATGTAAATGAGTTCCATTGTATAGGAATGAATTCTGTGTAAAATGGGAAATTGCAACCTAGTGTACCTGTTTTGTAAATAAGGGTTTTCAAATAGGGGTTTGCTTAAATGATGTGCCAAACAATTAAAATTACAGAGGACTAAACTTCTGATTGTAGGTGGCATAGAGAACATTTGGCAGGCTGGTGCAATGCTTGGTTGGGTGGCTTCAATCATGCAATCATTTTTCCCCTCAGGGTACTTGCTCATTCCTGGAGCTGCATGGGGTTGAGTACTATAATCCAAAATCAAAACCTCTGTAAAGCAGAGTAAAAAATTTTTATCAGTTGTCAAAGAAAATGACTAAAGTTTGGAAAATGCCAGAGAAGAGGCTCCAGGTAACACAGCAGATTCGCAAGTTGAAAATCATGGAACGGCAAGAACAAATTAAATGTAGACTGAGGTTTACCAAGGCTGAAGCACAGCCTTGACTGAGTAGTCTCTGGTTAGAGTAAGGTGGTCAGCCCCACTTTCTATGCCTAGACGAAGGCAGGAAAATTATCTCTTAAAGAAAATCATCACATCATCTGAAGCTTCTATAATTTTACATATAAATAGTCCTGCCTCTAAACAAAAATTATTAAACTCAGCAAAAAGCCAAACTACAGGACCAAGTCAAAGAGGAAAAATAAGACAACAGAAACAGACCCATGAGTGATCAAGTTATTATAGTTTGCTAACTAGTACATCAAAATAACTGAAATTATTATATTCTAAAATAGAAAGATAGAAATATGAAAAATAGAAAAATGGGAAAAATAAACGGTGAAATGAAATTTTTTTAGTAGAGAAATGAATCTATAAAAAGAATCAAGTAGAAATCCTAAAACTATAAAATATACTATCTAGCATTAGTAATCCATTATATGGGTTAACTAGAGTAGACATAGCAAGAGACAGAATTAGTGAAATGGAAGACAATTCACAGAGAAATAACATAAGCACAGAGGAAGAAAATATGGACAAGAGTATTAGGGATATGTGGGTACAATGAAGAAATCAAATATACATGTAATTGACGTGCCAGAAGAAAAGGAGGTAGATGATGGGGCAAAGGTAACATTAGAATGGATAATGGCCACGATTTTCCAAAATTGGTAAAAGACATCAGTCCAAAAATTCAAAAATCCAATGTAGAATAAATGTAAAGCAAAGCATTCCTATGCAACTCATAGTAAAACTGTTCGTAACCACAGAAAAAGAGACTGTAAAAGCAGCCAGAGGAGAAGATACCATTTACCTCAAAGATGTGACAGTAAGTCTGAAAGCTGACTTCTCACCAAAAGAGCAGAGAATAACTTCTGGAGGGAAAAAAGTAACTGCCAATCTAGAATGCTACAGTAAACAAAAATATCCCTCAAACACACAGATGAAATAGATCATTTTCATACAAACAAAGCCCGTAGCTGGCCTACACCAAAATAAACTCTACAGGGAGTTCTTTGGATACAGGAAAATGATCCCAGAGCGAAATATGGAATTAGAGGATAGAAAACAACCAAAAATATAAAACACATCAAATAAATAATAACTGTACAAAATAACAGTAATGTTTTATGGAGTTTAAAATACATGTAGAATTGAAATGAATGACAATAACAACACATAAGAGAGGAAAGAGAAAATGGAGCTAAAGCGTGCTCTTTTCCTAGCCATGTCTGGCATTCTCAGGGGAGCAGTAACAGTGACAATTTGAATTACTCTATAACAAGTCCAACATGCATGTTAGCATTTCTATGATAATAGTCAAAAGAGTAGTAAAAGAATGTTTACCTAATATGTCAAAAGAGTAGAAAATGGGATGATAAGAAACAAAGTTTAATATGTGCAAAAGAAGGCAGAAAAGGAAGAAAAGAGGAACATAATGCAGATACGTAAAAGAGAAAACTAAGAGATTGATAACAGAAATAAATCCAACATATTGCTTAATTACATTATAGGTGAATGAAATACTGACTTAAAAAGATTGCCAAACTGTATGAGATAAAAATACAGCTATATGCTAATAAGAGATATACATTTAATATAAAGACACAGAAAGGTTGAAAATAAAAGAATGAAAAAAGGAATTCCATGTAAACACTAATCAAAAGATAAAGAGAAATTTTTCAAGTTGATTGAGGAGTAAATCCACAAGAAAGACATCACAATTATAAATCTGTGTGCCCCCAATATAGCTTCAAAATCTATAAAGCATCATTAATAAATCTTTATGTATTATTTTCAAAATTCTACCAAGAACCTGTCAAGGAAGAAAATTTAATAATCAGTTTCTCTGATGTCAACCAACATGTTTAGAAAATATAAATGGTAGTTAGCCTTTTACAGTGATCCGTTTGAAGCATCTTTCTGTTACAAATGATCATGGGAAGTCTTTAGAATCTCACCTCTTGGATTTATCTAATAAACCAGGAAGAGTCACTTGTTTGACCCACCTGAAGGTGGAGGAAGGGCTGGGAAGAAAGAACTCAAGAGACTATTGATAAATAGATGAGAAAGAGCTACTCATTCCTTGCTCTATTTAAATAAGTATTCATTAACAAGGAATGATACGATATTTGCCTATTAACTGCATTCTATTTTGTGACCCAGGGAATGATAGCAAAAAGATCTGCACAATTTATTCATGATCAATAACTAATTATTCACAGAGCTAACACCAGATGACGGGCAGAAATTCTACAAAGCAGAGGGAAGACGGAAGAGGAGCTGAGCAATAAGTAGATTTAGTAATTGGATTCGGAAGGTCTGATGCAGGATGTCTTGTTTTCTGGCTTTCTAGTTAATGTGATCCGCCCACACACGAAATACAGACAAACAAAAACCAGCAGAGAAGCGCCCCTGGCTGTCGAGAATCTCTCAGTGGGTTTCCCGGGAACCAAATGTCTGTGGGCCAGAGCTTTTAAACTGCTGTTGTCATTTCAAAACACAATAAGCTTTCTTAACAGAACAGAAAGCATGGAATCGCATAGCAAAAGAGATAGTAAGATAACTATGATAAGCTTCCATATCTTCATCTTGAAATTTCACCTCTTTGTTCTTTGAAAGAATAATTACTGTCAAGTATCCTGGAATTTAACAAAGCTACTGCATTATAGGAAAACACAGCAGACCATTTTGAAAGAAGCAGAAAAATAAAAGATCTCAAAACTTTAGACCAACTGCAAAAAGAAAAACACACTTGTCAATTCCAGCTGTGAGCACAATTGTTTTTCTTCCAAGGTAATAAATGTGTTGCAGGTAAGAAAATGAGAGCCCTAGTTTGTTTTCTTCCCCACCTCTCAGAACACCACACACGAGACCTGCTTAGAGCTCATGAGGGATCAAACATTCCAGACATCTGCGTGGGATACAGGACTTCTTTTTTGTTAAGTTGTTTATACAAGATAGAAATATGATTTCATCTAAAATTAAGGCCTTTGATATCACAGATGAAGAAGTAGCAAGTGACATGTTATGGCAGGACAATGGGGAGTTAGGGTGAAGACAAAGGAGAGATTAGGACAAAACTTCAGCCCTTCTGTCTGTGATTCTAAAGGCATCAATTTGTTTCCTACCAAAAAAATATGTAAGACACTAAAACATCTTCTCAACAGTTTTAGACTACAGATTTAAATTCAATAAGTTATTGTCATATCCATACATTGCAGCTACAACTGTGTTCTATGCTTTGAAAAGGAATACCATGTCCTTCTCTCCACTCAAGAATCGTATGAAGCAGCCAAGAGCACACTTACGAAACATTCAGAGAAAAAATAAAGTCAAACTATTAACATATGGGATATAGTCAGGGCTCAAAAGCTCATTAAGTATTTATGGAAGAAGGAAGAAGCAATGGAGGGAGGGAAGGGAGGAAGGAAGGACCTAGGACAGGAGGAAGGAAGGGAGAGAAGAAAGAGGCTGGGGAGATGGGAGAAGAGAGAAAGAGAGGGAGGGAAGGATCAGGATCTTCAACATCACCATGTTTGCTACACCATGTGGTCAGACAAGGTCAGAAATGCACACACAGCAGTCTTGGAGGCTTAGGAAGCCTCGCTGCATTTTAGCAATTGCTGCATCTCAGCTTCTGACCACTTTGTGTCCTTGACAGTCTCAGTTCTTTTGACAAACAAGTTATCCCAGCAAAGCTCACATAATGCCTGGCTTCTGCTGGGTCCACACCAGGACAAAGGCAGGCCAAGGGGTCATGAGCTGTGCTATGTTGCCAGGGACCAGGACAAAGGCATTCCTGGGGACTTTAACACAGAACCCTTCCTGGGTCCAGCATAATGGTCAGCTAAGCACTTCAGCCCATTTCTATGTAACCTGACAGGACTGAATCACATCTGTGGGTCACTTAGGGCTCCAATGACTTAAAACCAAAGAGAAATTTACAGTAGTCTCAGAGATTGACCCTCAAACTAACGGGGAAGAAAGTCTCTGAAGAGCCTATAGTTAAGTAGGAGTTTGTAACCTGGAATGAGTTAGGGAAGTTCTAAACTCTCAGGCAACAGACATTCTGGGTTAAAAGTACGAGGAAGAGACCAGGTGTGGTGGTTCATGCCTGTAATCTCAGCACTTTGGGAGGCCACGATGGAAGGATCGCTTGAGGCCAAGACCTCGAGACCAGCCTAGGCAACATAGTGAGACCTCATCTCTATAAAAAAAATTTTTTAAAAATTAGCCAGGTGCAGTGGTTTGTGCCTGTAGTCCTAGCTATTCAGGAGGCTGTGGCCAGAGAATTGCTTGAGACCAAGAGTTCAAAGTTGCAATGAACTATGATAGTGCCACAACACTCCAGCTTGGGCCACAGAATGAGATACTGTCTCTAAAAAAAGCAAATTTATTTAAGCAAAATAAAAAAAAGTATGAGGAAGAGAATGTAAATTGCCCATTCATGATATATTTCTCCCTAACTCCTTTACTGAAAGAAAGGACTCGGACTTTGTTGAAAACATCAATAAACCCATCTAAAAATTGTTTTCTAGCCTCCTTTGCAGCTAGGTGGCCATGTGATGTAGTTCTGGCCAATGAGACAAAAGCATATGACACTTTGTAGGGGTGGGGAAAACCTCTTTCAAAGGGGAGTTGCTGGCATGCCTATTTCCCCTGTGCCTTCCCTTCCCTTCTGCCTGGAAAGCAGATGTGATGCCAGGAAGAGTAGGAGCCACCTTGGGACCATGAGATTAAAGGACAGACACTAAAGATGGTGGGACAGAGAGATAAAAGGAGCCAAGGACAGGAGGACACCAAATCCTCATGCAAGCATGTGAGCTAGGAATTCTTCCTCTGAACTCCATATGATGTGGGGAGAAAAAAGTGAACCTCATCTGGTTAAGTCACATAAATTGGGTTTTTTTGTTACAGTCAATCATATTCCTAATCACTATAATATTGATCAAACTAAATAAATTTTATGGACCGTGGCTCTAAGATCTTATGCCATTTGTATTTTGAAATTGAAAGAGATTAAAGAGAGAGGCAGAGAAATAAATTGCTACTAGTCCACCTGGGTGACCTCAATCTTTTCTAAAGCAGCATTATTATGTAAAAGATTATGGCATTTACTACTACAGCAGAAATATACTGATTATCAATGCACACTTCTTTTAATGACAAATCTCTGAATGAAAGGCAGCACTGTATTTGGAAAGAAAGTGTGCATCATCAAACCCCTGACTCAATGCCATATTAATCACCAAATTGCACAAGATTAAAAATTTTCAAATAAAACATGACAGAACCTGTATCACCTAACAATTGCTTTCTTTCATGCTCACCCTTCCACTTTAGTATAGATATCAGAATAGGGTAATCAGAGATTTAAAATTGCTGTGGAAAATACAAAAGCAATATAGAGGGTGCCAGGAAATTCATTTTCATAGAATTAACTTGATTGAAATAAAATCAAACAAAATACAAAAAAACATAACCTGGATTACCATGTTGTCTTGTACTCCTAACAATGAGAAAATCACTAAGACTCAGACCCTTAAGAAAAGAGAACGCTTGAGTCCACACCAAGGGTCATGCCTACCCATGATAAGCAAAAAAAAAAGAAAGTGCCTTTGACATCTTAGTCAAGGATAAAACCATGATGTCCTTATGCACTGGGTCTTTGTATGTAAAAATGGCAGTGCAGCGAAGGTGGTTTGAATCGTGGGAACCCGGAGCAAACACAAGCACACTCAACTCTCTGACCAGCAACACAGGAGCTGCAATCAATAACCACTGGTCAACTTGCTTGTAACTTTTATGGGTCTACACACAGTCAATAACTAGTCACTTTGGCTTTACTTCTATCATGGTAGGCACAAGATTAGATTCTGAGTTCTTCCCCTTTATCCTGGGCCCATCTGGACACGTCTGGTTCAGACAAAGAAAAATAAAGTGAAGAGGAAATAGGACAGTACTGATTTGGGTACACACTGTTTCAATTCCCAGTTTTCGCTGCCACGCTGCAAAAGTGCTATGCTTTCAAAGGCAGCGTGTACTCTCTAATTCGGAGGGACGCTGGTTCATGAACTCCATCTCCCTACAGGAACAATGTCAACCTAGCATAACCAACATCCATCACCATCACTCACAGTGGGTCACGCACAGTGGCCATCCCCCAAAAGAAACAAGCAGAGTGAGCCAAAGTCTACACCCAACACTCAGTCAGTGCACTTGGTTTTTGCATCCTTTCCTACCTACAGTGAGATGTCGTGGGCCAACAGAAAGTCCCTATGTTAGCACAGCGCTTTATACATACATATTAGTATTTTCTATAAAATAGTGAAGTCACTAATACCCTAATTTACTTTAAAGTTCAGAAACAATCCATAAGTTCATCCACATGACATGTGAAAAATGCCACTGAGCTAAAGCACCTTAGTGTCCTTGCACTTGGAAATGTCATATGTGGGATGATCCCTCCGGAAATAAAACATCATCCTGGCTGAAGAAGAGAGGGAGGAAAACCCAGAGTCTTTCCAAGTGAGGCAATTTAACTTGATTTTGGCTTTTCATTGCTGTTTCTTTGTTTTATTTTTGTCTCTTCTCTGGGGGCTTTGTGCTATATAAAGGTATGCTAGAAAGGGCTTCAGCGCCCTTAGTGGACACCCAGACCCCAATTTGAGGTATTGTAAATGCTTTCAGTAGACAAAGCTTAACTTGCACGCACACACTGCTGATGCAGAACAGGGCTCTCAGGGCAGCACTTGCATCTAACTGCACAGGGGGCAGGTAAGGAGAGAGGAGGTGACCCCCTGCCAGAGCTGCTCTCTTAGTGCTGTGTCTGGCTGGAAGGCACGGAAAGGAAGGAGGAAGGGAAGGAGGAACAGGGAGAAGGAACAAGGAAAAGGGAGGAAGTAAAGGATTTGCTGACAGTCCTCTTAAGAGCCAGCACAAGTGATACCCACTGATTGAACAGTATCCGTGAGCGCACGATGAACTTGAAGATGTACTCCAAAGCCTTCATGGCTTTATACAGCTGGTCGTTTATTCCCGGCTTCTCAGCGTTGTCCACATAGTTCCTTAATACTTTTGTCAGCTTCCTGTCCACAATGGAAACACACATAAATAAGTTATTATAACACCTTAATTCTTTACTGATAAAGAGATACACAAATGCGTTACTTTTATTCTGGTTTCCACGTATCAGGATAGGCATATTCGTAATATGCTTTTTAATGAGATAAAGTGATAAAATATCACTCATAAGAACAAGGTGAGAGTGTTTAATGAGGACTTCCTAAGTTAGATGTTCTAAGCATGCCAAGTGCATTGTCTAATTCAATCTTGACAGCAACACTGTAAGACAGTATTATCCTTACTTTACAGACAAGGAAGCCAAGGCTGAGACAGGTGAACTGGCCTCCTCAATGTTAAACAACAAAACCAAAAGGATTTTTATTGGAGCCCCACAGAGGCACAAAAATGTTTTGAAAAAGGCATTACAACGAAAATGTTCTCCGACTAGATTACGGTGATGATTTGTCAACATTGTAAATGTACTAAATGCCATTGAATTGTACACTTTAAAATGACTAGGAAAATTTCGTTATGTATATTTTTCTATAATTCTTAAAAGGCTTGAGACAATATTTGTTATAGAAAATCATCTCAGCCATGTCTATTGATTTTAATTAATTTTCTAAAACTAGAGTTCTTACAAAGAAAATAAAACTTCCAGAAATAATTTTTCAAATAGAAAACATTCTTAAATTTTTAATACATTTTCCAAAAATCTTTATTTAAAAGAATAAAAACAATATATAAGAATAATATCAGTGGATACACAAAAAAGATTTTTAAACATTTTGTACATTTCCTAATAATAGGATTCTCCAAAAACATTTAGTGTTAAAAGCATCATGACTACACTTCTTTTGTCTATATATTTATAAACTGAGATCTAAAACCAACTAACTCCCTAACATGAAAGCATTTAAAACTTTTTCCATGATAAAGAAGTTTACAGAATTTATAATATACAAGAAATGAATTATTTTTCATTTTTCCTTCCCACTACAGAAGTAATTATAGACAGTTGGTACAAATAAACTCTATATTGGAAACTTTATTTTAATTCATAGCTTCACAAATTTTTAGTTCATAGTTTTTTGTTGTTGTTTGTTTGGTAAATTCCTTGCTAAAAAATGAAGAGAAAAACATTAAAGTTTTAAAACTTTTTCTACTTTGATTTCATTTAAATAACCAATAAGTTCAAATGGTAATAGATTTACTCAAAGCTTCAGGGTACATGAGAAGGTTAATTTAAAGAAATAAACAACAAATATAGAAACATAAATAAAAATAATCAACTTCATTAATAAATGAATACATGGAAATTAAAATAACAAGAAATAAAATTTTTGCCTAGTACCGAGAAGATGTGGGGAATCAAGAATCAAAACACTGCTGTTTGACCAACCACACCAGCCACTCCTTAAAGGGTAAGTTGACAACATGCATTACAATATCTATTGGCAATATCTATTACAATTAAAAATATTCAAATCCTATGACACCAGTAATTCCAATTCTAGTAATCTGTCCTATAGAAACAATTGCAAATAAATTAAATGATGTTGACTGAAGCATGGACTGCACTAGAAAAATATATAAACAATGCAAATACTCATCATTTAAGGACTGGTTAAATTATGATACGTCCCTACAATGGAATACTGCACAGCTGTTCAGTACTAAAGGTAGAGGCTGAACGGGAGACTTCATCATCACAAATATGGAAAAAAGGCCAGTTATGCTGTTGTGCTGTTAAAAGAAAACAGCAGTTACAAAACAGCAGGTCTATTGTGGATCTGTTTTTTATTTAATATTATAATCCTTTGATCTTCTGGTTTATCTTTATGCCAATACCATATTATCTTGGTTACTGCAGTTTAATAGGAAGTCTTAAAATCTGGTTCTTCTGAAAATTTGTTTGGGTATTTTACATTTCCATATAAATTTTCAAATCAGCTCATCATTTTATTCCACAAAAGCATGCTAGGATTTTCGTTGGGATTATGTTGAAAGTATAGATTAATTTGGGACAAATAAACATTCAAGCAATATTTTTTTCAATCCATGAACATGGTATATATCTCTAATTATTTAATTCTTTTTAAATTTCTCTCAGTAGTAATTTGCAATTTTCAGTGAATAAGTCTCACCTGTGTATCATTAAATTTATTCCTCAGTATTTGATGATTTTGGATAATATACTAAATTGCCTTGTACTTTAAATTTCATCTCTCAATTATCTGTATACATATGGTTGGATAGTCTTCGTTTTGTTTTGGAGTATATAGGTTTCCGACAAACAGCAACTATTTATTTTCAGGGTTTAATGGGATGTTTTGAAACACGCTTACATTGTGGAGTGATTAAATCAGGCTTTGTATATTAACTTTTCTAAGGTTACCTACTGGTTCTAGTACTTGTTTTTTGTTTGGTTGGTTTGGGTTTATTTAAAATGGATTCTTCATGGTTTTCTATGTACATAATCACATTGTGTGAAAATACAGTTCTACTTCTTTCTTCCCAATTGTTATATCCTTAATTGCTTTTTTTGTGTGTTACTATACTATTTCCAATACAAAACAGATATGGTGAGCACAGACATCCTTGCCTTATTCCTGAACTTGGGGGAAAACTTTCCATGCTACAGCATTAAGTATGAAGCTGGCTGTATCTTTTCTTAGATGTTCTCTATCAGATTGAGGTATCTATTCCTAGTTTTCCAAGAGGTTTTATCAGAAACAGATGTTGAATTTTGTCAAATGCATTTTCTGCATTAGTGAGATTTAGAGCTGAAAGCATAAAGCAACTGAAACAGTGGTGCCCAACGGAACTTTCTGTAATGATGGGAACCTTCTAGTTATGATCTGCCCATCGTGGCAGCCACTCACCCTATGTGGTAACTGGGCACTTGAAATGTACCTAGTGCATTAAATTTTTAATTTTATTTAAATAGCCACATGGGACTAGTGCTGTGACATTAGACAATGCAGGCATTGTTGTGACCTATGGTTAGACAAAGATTTTTTAACCACAAAGGAAAATCTATGACTACTTTTAAAAATGATAAGTTAGGCTTCAACAAAATTAAAGTTTCTGCTCATGAAAAGATTAGGAAAAGGCATAAGCACAAGCAGGGAGAAAATGCTCAAAATTTATGTTAGACAAATATATATACACACACACACATACATACATATATATACAAATCAATAATAAAAAGACAATAAAATTGAATAGACATTTCACAAATGGTAAATAAGGAAATAAATAGGTACTCGATATCATTAGTCATCAGATAATTGCAAGTTAAAATCACAAAGAGATATAATTTTGCCCCCATTGTAATAGCCAAGATTTAAAAAGACAATACTCAATGTCAATGAGAATATAAAGCAAATGAACATTCGCAGATCGCTAGTGGGGAAGCAAAATGGTGCAAATCATTCTGGAGAAGCACTTGGCAATTTCTTATAAAGGAAGCTACACACATGCCCTCTAGCCTGACAATTTTACTCTTAAGTGCTTATGGCAGGGAAATGAAAACTCTGCCTACAAAAGACTTGGACAATAATATTCATAGCAGCTTTATTCAGAATATCCAAAGACTAAAAGCACTTCAAAAATCCATCAGCAGGAGAATGGCCAAACAAATCATGGTACATTCACACACTAGGATACTACTCGGCAATAAAAAAAGAAGAAAATCAAATAGTGACGCTCAAAGCAACATGGATGACTCTGAAAAGCATGATGTTAAAGGAGAGAAGCCAGACACAATGGAGCACATGACACCACCAATATAAAGTGCAAGAACAGGCAAAACGAACTGAGGACAACATACATAGGACAGTGGCTGCTTCTTTGGGAGTGGGACTGACTCAGGAGGGACAGAGGGACCATTCTAGGGAGTAGGAATGTTTTATTAACACATCCTGGGTGGTGGTCACAAGGGTGTATACAATTGTCCAAACTCATGCTTCAACATGAGCATTTTACTGGAGGTAAATGGTAACAATGAAAAAACATTTTTAAATTTTAAGTAAGCAAAAATAACATGATGCTATTTTGCAAAATAAGCAGACATAATAATCATAATGTTATTATAAGCGTAGAAAATAAAGCCAGAGACAGTAGTGATCTCCGATATGTATCATTACATACAGGGAACTTTGATTTTATGCAAAATCACATTTTGGTAATGAGAGATGTTTTTAATTTCTTTCTTTTTTTTTTT
>VBSM01003144.1:3500816-3580401 GCA_008086735.1 Cheirogaleus medius
TTTTTTTACATTGAGCATGTATTTTTTTTTCTTTTACAGTTCATTGAGATATAGCTCATATACCATAAAATTCACTCATTTAAACTATATACTTCAGTGGGTTTTATTTAGTATATTCATAGAGTTGTGAAACTATCACCACAATCACTTTTAGAACATTTTTATCACCTCAAAAAGAAACCCTGTATCCATTAACAGTCATTCACCATTCCCCTTCTCCTCAGTCCCTGGCAAAAACTAACCTACATTTTTCTCTATGAATTTTCTTATTCTGGACCTTTCATACAAATGGAATCATCATACAACACGTGGTCTTTTGTGACTAGCCACTTTCACTTAGCATGCTGTTTTTACAAGATTCATAAGGTTCTTCTATGTTGTGGCATGCATCAGTATTTACTCTTTATTGCCAAATAATATTTTATCATATAGATATATAATGTTTTATTTATTCATTCCAGTTGATAGATACTTTTATTGCTTTTACTTTTGGCAATTATGAATACTACTATGAACATTTGTGTACAAGTGGTTGTAGACATGTTTTCATGTTTATTTTGAATATGAATGTATTTATATTTATTTTGTCTTTGTTTTCAAAATATTAAGGTGGTACAAATGTTTTTGTTACTTGGATACCTTGTATAATGCTCAAGTCAGGGCTTTTAGTGTGCCAGTCACAAGAATAGTGTTCATTGAATCGAATAAGTAAGTTTTTATCCCTCACTCCCTCCCATCTTCCCCCATTCTTGGTTTCCAATGTCCTTTACACCTATTTGTTCCCATATGTGTCCATCATTTAGCACCCAATTATTAGTAAGTGCATGTGGTGTTTGTTTTTCCATTCCTGAGATACTTTACTAAGGATAATGGTCTCCAGTTCTATCTAAGTTCCTGCTAAAGACATTATTTCATTCCTTTTATGGCTGAGTAATATTCCATGGTATATAAATACCACATTTTCTTTATCCACTCATAAATTGATAGGCACATGGGTTGATTCCACATCCTTGCAATTGTGAATTGTGTTGCAATAAACATTCAAGTGTAGGTGTCTTTTTGATAAAATGACTTCTTTTCCTTTGGGTAGATACCAAGCAGTGGGATTGCTGGATCAAATGGTAGGTCTTTGAGAGATCTCTGTGTTGTTCTCCAAGAGGTTGTATACTAATTTACAGTCCTACCAACAGCGTACAATGTTCCTTTCTCTTTGCATCCACACCAGCACTACTGTTTTTTGACTTTTTAATAATGGCCATTCTGACAAGAGTAAGGGTACCTTATTGTGGTTTTAATTTGCATTTCCCTGATGATGAGTGATGCTGAGCATTTTTACATATTTGTTAGTCATTTCTCTATAGTCTTATGAAAAACTTCAGTTCCTGTCTTTGCCCACTTTATAATGGGGTTGTTTGTGTTTTTTCCTTATTGATTTGTTTGAGTCCTTTGTAGACTTTGAGTATTAGCCCTTTATCAGATGTATAGTTTGGGAATATTTTCTCCCATTGTATAGGTTGTCTATTTACTCTGTTGATTATTTCCTTTGCTGTGCATAAGCTTTTTAATTTAATTAAGTTCCATTTATTTATTTTTGTTATTGACATATTTGCCTTTGGGGTCTTAGTCATTAAAAAAAAACCCTCTATGCACACAAACTAGAAAGTGTAGAGGAAATGGGTAAATTCCTAGAAACACACAAACTCCTAACCCTAAATCTGAAAGAAATAGAAACCTTGAACACACCAATACTGAGCAGCGAGATTGAAGCAGTAATAAAAAAATCTCCCAACAAAATAAAGCCCTGGCCCAGACGGTTTCACAGATAAATTCTACCAGATGTACAAAGACAAACTAGTACCTGTCCTACAGAAATTATTTCATAATATCAGGAAAAAGGGAATCCTCCCTTACTCATTCTACGAAGCCAGTATCACCTTGATACCAAAGCCAGGAAAAGACACAACAAAAAAAGAAAACTACAGACCAATATCCCTGATGAACATATATGCAAAAATCCTCAGTAAAATACTAGCAAACCAAATTCAATAGCTCATCAAAAAGATAATCCACCATGATCAAGTGGGCTTCATCCCAGGGATGCAAGGATGGTTCAACAAATGCAAATCAATAAACATGATTCACCACCTAAACAAAAGCAAAAACAAAGACCATAGGATTATCTCAATAGATGTAGAAAAAGCATTCAATAAAATCCAGCATTATTTCAGGATTTTTTTTAAAAACCCTCAACAAGCTAGGCATACAAGAAACCTACCTCAAAATAATAAAGGCCATAGATGACAAACCCACAGCCAACACATATTGAATGGGGCAAAGTTGAACACGTTCCCCCTAAGAACTGAAACAAGACAAGGGTGCCCACTGTCACCACTTCTATTCAACATAGTACTAGACGTCTCAGCCAGAGCAATCAGGCAAGAGGAAGAAAAAAAAGAGTATCCAAATCGGGAAAGAGGAGGTCAAATTATCCCTGTTCGTTGATGATATAATCTTTCTTGTATCTAGAAAACCCTAAAGACTTCACCAAAAGAATCTTAGAATTGATAAACAAATTCAACAAAGTCTCAGGTTACAAAATCAATGCACACAAATTGGAAGCATTCCTATATACTAATAACAGTCAAGCTGAGAGTCAAATCAAAGATGCAACACCATTCACAATAGCTACAAAGAAAATGAAATACCTAGCAATATACTTAACCAAAGAGGTGAAAGATCTGTACAAGGAGAACTATGAAACACTGATGAAAGAAATCATAGATGACACAAATGGAAAAACATCCCTTGTTCATGGATTGGTAGAATCAACATTGTTAAAATGTCCACACTGCCCAAAGTGATTTACAGATTCAGTGCAATCCCTATGAAAATACCAAAATCATATTTCATAGATCTAGCAAAAATAATTCTAAGCATCATTTGGAACCAAAAAACACCCTGACTAGCCAAAGTAAGCTTAAGCAAAAAGAACAAAGCTGGAGGCATCACATTACCTAACTTCAAACTATACTACAAGGCTATAGTAACCTACACACCATGGTATTGGTACAAAAGTAGAGACCTAGACCAATGGAACTGAACAGAGAACCCAGATATAAAATCATTTACCTACAACCAACTGATCTTCGACAAAGCAGACAACAACAGACACTGGGGAAAGGAAGCCCTATTCGATAAATGGTGCTGGGAAAACAGGATAGCCACATGCAGAAGAATGAAACAGGATCCCCGTCTCTTGCCATATGTAAAAATTAACTCAAAATGGATAAAAGACTTAAATATAAGGCATGAAACCATAAAAATCCTAGAAGAAAACATAGGAGCATGTGTTATTTTTAAATGATGGAAACAGTAGTGGGAATAAACACGTTCTCATTCTGCCCGACTTCTACACTTTCTACAACTGCTGTCCCATAAAAGAATCATCCTTGTTCATAAAGATGACCTTCCTCAAGCAATAACATATAAATAATAAAAGAAATAAATTCACTTCAATCTTGTTCCATTTTTCAGTGTACCAAGCTGCACAACTTTCCAAAAACCAGCAGCACACGTGCAACCAGAGCAACAACCACCATGAGAACATCCACCGACCAAACTTCTCCAGGTACCAACTTTGTATGTTCTCAAAAAGAATGCACTGTGGCTATTAAAAAGGCCCATTAAATACATTTATATTCATAAAAGTAGTCTGCTAAGAGACTGACAGCATGTCCAGTTAAATTGTGAGCCAGTATGGGCCGGACTGTTTGTCAAGAATATATAAAAAGACACTCAGAAGAGCAACATTAACTGCTATTATGGATGGCCTAAGAGTAACTATTTTACTGATAAATCACAATAAAAAGTTTTTTTAGGTGACTGAGTAGATGTGAAGCCATATCTAACACGGACCAGGTGCCAGGGGTCTAGTACGGACACCTGACGCTCTCAGAGCGGCCTTCCTGCTAGCTGCTCTGCCGAGGCCAGGTCTGCAGGCTGCCCCCGTTAGAGTCCACATCCATCGCGTGGAAGGCGCCACTTCCACATGCTCCGCGTGGTGGTTCTCAACACATGGGAAAGCAACCGAAGTCCTGGCAGAAAGCCTGCTTCCCTGGGTTTCACTTATTTCCCTAACTTACCGGACCACACATCTTTTCTTAATACACCCACTAATATCCCAGAAAATAAACATTCTATAGAACACATTTTGGGATGTCCAACCAATTCATCGAAGAAAAGAATAAAAATAATAAAGATTTGCAAAGAGAATGATCCAGACCAGAACATAAATCTGCCAGACCATCTTCAAGTTCAAACCGCTCGTTCCAGCTAGAGAGGGGCAGACAAAATGGAGCCTCCAGGTTGTCAGTAAGGAACCCGTTAGCAGCTCCATGAGAGGGAGCTCAGGGGACAGAGAGGAGCCTGTTCACGCTGGTTTTATGGAATAACAGTCCCTAAAGTTACTGCTCCCCTACCCCCTTGCTTTGACCCATGCTGGTCAGTCTCATGGGGCTGCAGGGCAGCTGCAGACAGGAGTCAGGATGGTGAAAAGTAATGCTTATTGCTGAGATCTTTCAATCTTCTCTTGGAGTTCTTTGAGAAGAAAGGCTAAACATCTCAACCTTTATCAAAGGAAAAAAACTACATGAATAAGAGTCTAATGTAAGTTCATGCCTGCCAAGGCCATCTACAGGGGAGGAGGTGGGGGACCCTCTGGGATAACACTCAGTACCAGAATTTCGCATGACCCAGAGAATACCATGAGCTCATCATCAGTGCGGAGGCTGCCTTCCATGATGTGGTTACAACTGTGGGAATCACAGTTGACCTCTTTAGTATTTCAAGGTGTAAACACCCAGATTCATATTGCTAAAGAACCACCTGAGGTTGCTAGTGGATCAAAACATGGTAAGAATATTTATTTTCCAAGATAAAAATTTCAGTCAATTCCAGAGACTGAATGAGAGGACACTGCTTCTTATTTTAGTTCCAACGCAGCATAAAGATTAAATGGCACTTGTTTCTCTCATTGAGTAATTTGCCCAAAACACTTCCGTTTTGGTTTTTCCACCAATGAGCGTGAGCGCACCACTCTTTCCCAGACAGCCAGTAAAGGGACGTGGAATGCAGCGTGGTAAGCTGATCCATTGTTCTCATCTTCTGAAATTAAAGCGTGAAGTCTCATCTGAGTAGAGCTGTTCAGCCATGTTTCAATCAAGCAGAATTTTGAAAATGAGCACACAGGGAGATCATGTCACGTTCATTGCAGTCTGCAGGCCACATCCACAATCCCCGCACAGTTATGTTTTGGCTGCTAGATGGAGAAGGTGCTACTTGATCACCCTCCCATGGTCTTTAAGGAACCATACAACATGCCAACACACTGGGCTACTTCACTAGGTGAACAAAATGTTTTCAACAAATGTTTATTAGCAAGCAAGCACAAAGGGCTCATGATGACTTGTTCCACATGCTTGAAGACATTGCAGCTCTTGACCTACCTAGGGGCTCCACCCACCGCCTTGCAGTAAACAGGCACTCAAGGCAGACAGGAAAACATCCAGACACAGGACTGGGTTATACTAACAGCTGGCTTCAGACAGCCAGAATCCTCTGACCCTGTATTCACGGCTGCATGCAGGCAAAGAGGACAGGTTTTTACCAAAGTATGTTTAAGACATAGATAAGAGTTTTGACTCAATTTAGTGACACTGTGGAGAATTCTTTCTAATGATTCTAAGTGGGAGACTATTACAGAAATTAACATGTAAATCTTAATTTTTCACTGCAACTTGCAGAATGAAAAGTTTGCATAAATGCCAATAAATCCCACCAGGAGAGACCAAGTAGCTCATCATAATAAATCCAATAATAATGAAACTCAATTATTTTGTGCTTTCTAAGTGTCAGGGATAATTCTAAGCAGGCTACATGTTCATAACTCGTTAAAATTCTCACTCAAATCTACAATCATGCTCTTTTTACAGAAGAGAAGGCTGAAGCTTAGAAAGGTTAAGCAACTTGCCCAAGACCACAGATCTTATAAGGGACAGAGCTGTCCATTAAGCCCAAGCAGCCTGGTTTGAGGGGTGTGCCCTTACACACTAGGCCAGTTGCCCATCTGGCCCGGGCACCACGCATGCCCTCTGGTGTCTTATTAGACCCCTGGGCTACAGGAGTAGGGAAGGTGAGCACAGAGGAATAGTAGCAATAAGAATCCAAGATAGCTACAGCTAAAGCCGTGTAACTAAAGAGAAGGCACTCTTTAAAGAACAAGAAGATGCACTGAAAAGTACAAAACTGAATTTTATTCACACTAAACAACCAATCACCTCAAAACGGGAACACATTCATTTGTGCATCCATCAAAGGCTCGTTGGGAAGTTGCAGTGTGGCAGGCACTCTGCATCCATATATCAGTTTCATCGAACAGAAACTGAAAATCCCAAAGATAAATGGAAGTTGTAGAGAGCAAGAATTTATTCCTGAATATTATAATAATTTATCACATATCTCTTTCAATAAGACTTTCAGGTCTGCTAATAGGAGAAACAATAATAAAAATTATCCCAGTAAATTCAGAGTTTTGAGGAAGGAAATAAATAGTCAAAGAAAAAAGTATATGAAAAAGACTCTAAATAACAAATACACACACACAAAAAAAGAAGTATTGGTTTTAAAACAAAAAAGGAACTTACGTGTAGGCTAATGTCGCACTAAAGTGCTTCTTAATGTAGGTTTCCAAAACAGGATTAAAATGCTGGAATTTTCTATCAGCAATTAGTCCAATGATAAATACCTGTCAAATTAACCAATGATATTTTCATTAGCAACATAATGTAAACTACTTTGGAATCTTTTTTGCACCACTCTATGAGGAAATGAACCGTAACATTTTCAGACAGAACTTGGTGGTCAGTTTGCCTCTCCTTACCCTAGAAAGGACATTTACCTAACTGTAGTTTTACATATAAAAAAAAAATAACTTTCTACCTGTCCAATTCATCTCCTTTGATTGGATTTACAACTGAAGAGCTTTCACGGCACTGTGATGGATCCCTTCCACGACTTCAAAGGCTACAGCAGGAAAAAGCACCTTCACATCTGAGCAGAGGAAAAGGGAAGGTATCTTACCAGAGCATCAAACACGAGCGTATCAAAAGTCTCACTCTCCGAGTTCTCCATCATGATGTTGAAGAGGGCATCCAAGGTGTCTTGGAGGAACTGCACAGACACAGAAGGGCGGTTGACAATGGAAACTCACCCAGCTTCTCCCCGCACCAAAATAACCACCATCTCTGCAATGTTCCAAATAGCCACCTTTCCCTAATGCCACCTATAAAACTATTAATTTCTGGGATTTTTTTCAGCCATTAGATGCACAAGACAAAAATTTTGGATGAGTGATTTCAGACCAAAGAAATGCCACCCTGAGTCAAGCAGGGAGGATCAGAGCAGGGAGACACCCTTCTGCCTCCGCCCAGAGGACCTCCCTGCCTCTTCCTGGCTTCACGAGGCTGGTGACAGACAAAACAGCTGAAGGCAACTCCAGGAAGACAGGCTCTGCTCATTCTGCACACGAGTGTGGGCCTCAGCTCACTATACAGGGACAGGATCCAGCTGAGCATAATAAAGGACCTTCTTCCACCCAAGATGGCCAACAATGGAAGAGGAGTGTGATTCTGAAACTGGGGTACATGGCAGTACCCCAATTTCAAGACCAGAAAGTGCTTATTTCATTCAACAGAAATATACACATTACTTCTATCATCTACTAAAATTTATCAAATATTACCACATGGAATGATAATCATAAATTTAATTAAGAAAAGAAAACATTAAGAGATTTCAAAAGTATGCCACACTCAAAGTCATTGTGAAACCCTACTTCCACCTCCCCTGAAGGAAATGTGAGATAGGTTGGAAAAGACTGCATTGGAAACGATGTTCCTTTAGCGGAGCAGTTCAAGAATAGTCAGAATGCCACACAACAGGAGACTGGCCACAAAAATGATAAGGCACACATATATCATTACTCATGAGGGGTATGCAAATTGAAACCACAAGGAGATAGCATGTCATACCCACTATGATGGCTAAAATTAAAAAGATGAACAATCATAAGTGTTGGTAAGATTGTAGAGAGACGGGAGCCCTTGCACATTTGCTGGTAGAATGTAAAATGGTTCTTGAACAAGGCAAGCCGGGGGAAAAAATGGTACAGTGGCTCTGAAAAACAGTTTGACAATTCCACAAAAAGGAAAACATAGATTTACCATGTGACTCAACAATTTCATTCCTAGCTATATATCGAAAAAAAAGGAAAACATATGTTCACACAAAAAATTGTACACAAAGATTCATAGCAGCATTGTTTATAATTGTGAAAAAAGTAGAAACAACACAAATGTCCGTCAACTGATGACTGAAAAACAAATGATGGGATATCCATACAATAGAATACTATTCAGCCACAAAAAGGAATGAAGCACGGACACACGCTACAACACGGATGACCCTAGAAAACATCATACAAAGTGAAAGAAGCCAGACACAAAAGGGCACACATTGTATGACTCAATGTATATAAAACATCTAAGATAGGTAAATCCAGGGAGACAGAGAGGAGACTGGTGATCGCAGGGAGAGTGGGGAGTTACTGCTAATAGATATGGGGTTTCTTTTTGGGAGAGAGATGAAATGTTCTGAAATTAGACAGTGGCGATGGTTGCACAACTGTGTAAATATACTGGAAAGTACTGAATCGTACAGAATGAAAGGGTAAATTTTATGGTATGTGAATCGTATCTCAATGAAACTATCATTTAAAGAAAATAAAAAGGAACAGGTAAGGTGGTCACATAGCAAGGACATCAGAAGGAAGGCTGAATCAGATGCTTGGTTCAGATTCTTCCTGGACCGTTTCACCTATGCTTGACACTCAAAGGGCCTTCCAGACCCCACAGAGGATCTCAAACTGCTCCATCTCCGAGACTGAGAAACCCAACCACAGGAACCTGCTCCCAACCGAGTATGGTGGATCCCTGCAACAGCAGCAAACAACTCACAGATCTCCATCAGGAGAGAGGACGTCCTCCCACTCCTAGCAAGAGATCCCAGACCCATGATGGCATAAAATCCTCACTGCACTTTGCTGTGCCACCTACCGCCTAATTTATACCAGAAAATGTCACAAGTGGCAGGGAATAAGCTAGGTGCAGTGGTGCACACCTGCAGTCCCAGTAACTTGGCAGGCTGAAGCAGGAGGATCACTTGAGCCTAGGAGTTCAAGTCTAGCCTGGAAAACACAGTGAGACCCCATCTCTAAAGACAAACAAACAAAGGGCAGTGAATAAAATCACCCTGACTCCAAGAGCCAAGCCGGTTTGGACATCAAGGGCTTAATTGATTTCATAATTACTCAGGTCTGCACCACCTCATTACTTCTGTATCGTTTTCTATCATTTTCAGATTGGAAATTCTTTGCAAAGGTCAAAACCTGATGCCATCTGCTAACAGCCTGATGCTTCTACCAACTTGACTCACCATGGTCCACGCAAAGTCCCTGAAGTCGGCCTACCAGTCCCACCCAGACCAATGGCACGGTCAGTAGCACAGGAACAGAACTGCAGAGAGCTGCAGCCTCACGTGTCGGGCTGCAGAGCGCAGGCGTGCCGGGAACGGCAGCCTGGAGGTCCTTTTCACATGTAGCCAAGAAAGGGCTTTGCTTGGCACCTACCCTCTCTTTAAGACTATCCACTGGAGGACCAAAAGCACCATGTTCATTTTCCACCTTCACGGGAAACCGTATCTTTCACTAAATTCACAGATACCTTCCTCAATCTATCAAGCAATGCCACCTCCCCATTACCAGTTACAAATATGCAAAAGGGAGCCTTGAATAAATGTAATAAAACCCATTAGCAGTGTCCCCAAACAGAGCAAAAGGAACCCCAGGCAGCTGGGAATTCTGCAAATCCGTGTGGCCTTGGACAAGTCGATTCCACTCTCCAGGCACAGGTCGTATGTGGGACACACTGGGGAAGGGTAAGCACAGAGTCACTCAAACTGGACAGGCCACCCAGGCCCGAGTGGCACCAGCGTGCACGGGAGGGAGGGGAGAACGTAAGAAAACATTTCCAGGGATGAGAAATACAATGTGACACTATATTAGAGATGGGGCATGAAAGGGAACAACAGCACAAGATGATTTCAGATTTTTCCTGGCAATTGTGCCACCAGGTCAATAGAAGTACAACTAATTCCTGATGTGATACAGGAACTTAAAAATGAAAGAAGACAAAATTTCATTAACTTCATGTCTCCTAAAGTATGTTCACTTATTCCTAGTTTCCATCTGAATTAGGCAATTGATAGAACCCAGGGAAGTTTAAAATGCAATTAACATTGTCCGAGCCACTGGGAGAAAACCAGGACTGAAAAGATGATTAAAATTTCAAGATTAGCGAGGACATGTCTGAGTGACTATGCAACGAACTCGGGAGAGCAGCACAAACACATTAATTTATACTGAAGTTAAGCACATGGCTAGTTAATTAAGGCCACTTTAAGTAATTAATTTCTACAGAGATAAGGGAGTCCCCTCCTGCCACCACCTCTGCCGGAGGGTGAGGAACTGACCCGGCGGTAGAGGTCACACCTACAAGATGCCACGTGCTGGTGACCAGTCTATCGTGCCCTGGCCAAGACAGAACACACTGAAATGAAAATGCATCTCCTCATGTACATGGGAAAGTCCTTCGAGCACATGATGTGGTGTGTGAGAGCAAGGAAGAGCCTGAATGCTGGGGAAAACATCAGAACCACACACAATTACGAATCAAGAATCTCAAAATGTGAGTGCTCGAAGGGATGTCAGGTCACCCTGATCTGACTGCCCTACCCCATAGATAAGGTACCGAAGCCAGCAGAGCTTGAATAATAACAGCACCCAACAGCGCTCCAGTCTGCCACGTGTGAGGCTGAGCGACGAGTCCAAGGTCACGAGGGAAGGAAACGGCCAAGACGCGCTTCTCAGTGCTGTGATCTTTCTACCGCACCACACGCCTCCCCAGGTCACTTAACAGGGAACCTCAGGGAGTGGTGAGCCAGGGCCAATAACACAGATGACAGTCATCACAATGATCATAACAGTATAAAGACCTAACACCCACTGGTCATCTCCCATGTGCCAGCACAGGCTACCATAGCTCACTAACTCACACGACAAGCCCATGAAGAAGGCGTCGCTATTACTAGCAGGGGAAGGGAGGCTTAAAGAGGTTATTTAACTGTTGTCAGTCCTGCAGCGAGGACCTGTCGTAAGAAAAACCAGAACCCAACACTAGGTTGACTCCAAAGCCCATCCACGTCACAGTAAACCCAGACAGTCCTTTCGAACCAGAATCCAAGAAGTCCTCTGCCCGCTCAGAGGCGTATGTCACTATTTGTTAAAGAGATTATAACCGGAACCGTGGACTACCTCTGGAGACAGCATCTACATGTGTTACTAGACATAAGAAAAAAGGAAAAAAAAGGAAAAAAGAAAACCACCCCAGGGACAGATGTTACCTTCACCACTTCCCCACCGTCCACTTTCATCAGCTGTCTCAAGTTCTGCTGCAGCAGGTTGGTGTTCGAGCGCCACTTCAACAGCCCCAGAAGGTCCACTGGAAACAGAAAACGGACATCAGCTCTTCACAGCAAAAACTTTACATCTCATTTGTGAGTCACATGGGGTTCTCCATAAAACTCTTTGAACAGAGAAATCAACCCTGTTTTAAAAGGTTCACTCACTAAATATTCCATTACTTTGCAGCAACATACTTAACACCTAGTGCGGTTGAATGCATTATTTCCAACTACATTTGCCATGAAAGATTTCCATGTAGAAGCTTTAAAAATGCATTCAGGAACCTAAAAACCAACCAATCTACATGAAGGCAGTTTCAAAGCATCACACGGCCTGGAGGAAGGCCGCCCACCCAGAAAGTGCTGCCCCGGCATTTTCTACCAAGTGGTTTTTTTCCTGATCAAGAACAAGCCTCTATTTGTTTGTAGATAAAATAATATTACCATAAAATAACTGACACAAATGCAAGTACTGACCCTGCCAAGGTAACAGTCTGTGCAGCTACGATGACTCAGGACAACTAAGACCACGTCTTTGCTCAGCCTCCTGTCCTTACCCAGGCCTGGGCTCCAACAGCTCTTTGTTTTCTTACGGTTTTATTTGTTTGTTGCATTTTTAACAGACAAATCAAAGACTGAATATACTGGTTTTTAAAGAATCTATGTGTAAGACAATGTCCAGACATAATTTTGTTTAAGGTATCAAGATGTTATTTAAGGTAAGAAGACAGAATCCAAAACCTCTCTAGGAAAGTACATATGCCTACATAATTTTCACTTGAAGTTATGTTAATATCCCATTACTTAAAAAAATATAATTACAAAGTACATCTAATTTACTGTTTATGTTCATCTGGAACCAACTTCAGCTACAGAAATTGTCTCCATTAAAAAAAAACAAAACACCCTACTTTCACCCTACTGAAAGAAAAATGTAATTTTGGCCATAGGAGAATTTCACCGAAAACAGGCACCCATTATAGTTTCAGGATCAAATCTCACAAAAGGCATACGTGTAATAAGCACCAAAACATAAATTTTCATTTATTTTACCTTACCCCCAAGTACAGCTGACAAAGGGAAGAGTTAAAACGAAAAGAGCACAGCCGCCAAAGGGACTGATGAGCACGTAAAGTGCAGGCTTAAATACTACCTGGGACGCTCAGCAAATACATGACCTTGGCCAAGTGACTTCACCACAGTTTTCTCATCTGAACAACGGGTATGATGAGGCCTAATGTGCAGTGGGTACCACGGCTGACATCACATGTGGAAAGCACTAAGCATGATACCCGGTACAAAGTACTGAAGGCAGCGGTTGTTCCAAGAGTTGACCAGATATTGAGACATTTACCCACTCGTTGTGGAAGTTAGCATGTTTTAATTTCTCGGTGACAATGAAGTAAGAGGAAAGGCCACAGCCTGCCAGACACACACTCAGTCCCAGGATTAAGGGACATTTCCATCTCACAAGAGTTTCAGTGTTTCTCTAATGAGGACTAATTAATAATCTGGGTCCCATTCATTCAAAGTGGTGGCACACTGTATTGTCAATTTGAGGGAAAGGACAACTGGGCTCATTAGCAGTTACAAGAACACGGAGGAGGGGGAGCATGTTTGGGAAAAACAGCTTGCCCGGCCCCCCAAGGCCACCCACGTCAGACACTCTCCCCCCTAGGCCCCTGTTCCAGGACTCCTCACAGTCTGGCCCATAATGACTTTGTTTCATGACTCCTTTCTCTCTTATTATAAATTAATCCAGGAGAGGAATCCCAGCATTTACTTCGTCCCATGTCCCCCACAGCATCCCGCATAATGCTGAGGACGGAGATGTTTAATATAAACTCCAATGAATAATTCAGCCACTGCTCTAAGTAATGGAACTTAGCAGTAACAAATCATGGTTTTCAGAAAAATGACTCCCTCAAATAAGAATCTGGGGGTCGTCAGACATGCAGATGCCATTTGGAGCAGCTCCATCTCTCCCACACCTGACATGCCACCATCCCAAAAAGAGGAGTCGCTGCTAGTAGGAAGCGCAAGCCAAAAGATGTCCCCCTTCCCTCCTGGTGCACAGCATCTCATCGGAATCTCCTGTTGCCCAGCAACGGCTGCTGCGGATTCCAGGGTGCCGACTCCCTTGGTTCTAGGAGGGAGCTACTCTGCAGCTGCTGAGACTTGAGGAGCCTGAGGTGAAGGCACGGAGGGACGCCAACTCCAGGAGAAATCTGGGTTCTCATCCTCTTCTCCAGGGATGTGTGGGCTGAGAAGTATTCTGTGGATGGGCCTCACAGCCCACCTGCTGTTTAGGACATTGTTTTGAAGGAGAAAATATGTTCAAGTTCCAAATAACCATTTCTAAACATGCTTTTGGAACGTGACCCCTGGATGAGACAGTGGCTTCCTACATGGTGAAAATGGCAGCTCTCATTCTTCCAGAACCTACTAAAATGCTACCTCATATGTGGGGTGGTGACCCACACAGAGATGTGACCTTTGCCCTGGGTTAAGTGAGGGCTTGTATGCTGTCATCTGTCAGCAAGTGAAACAATATCAGGGCCACATCCAGAGAGTAACGTTTGTCCTGCAGGGGCATCTTTTCTATAACCCAGTCCCAAGCCAGGCCCTGCACTGCCAGCCGCATGTGGACACTACACTTGCAAGTTTTACATGCATCACATCCTTTATCCCGTACCCTGCAGGTGTGCACAGATTGCCCCCAGATAAGGCTTTTTGTTTGCTCCTGGAGATCACTGCACAATCACAAGCTAGGATGCTACATGCAAAGCATGATGATGAAGGTCACATTAGACAAATGTATCCCAATGACCTTAAAGCATTTGAGTGGCTCATTGCCTCCATACTAGCAGTTTACTCATGAGACCAGCGGTGGCAAAATGTAGCTGGTATAGCCCAGAACAGAGTGGATAGCTCGGACACAGAAGTTTAAAACCATCTGAAAGTTCTAAAAAGCATCTGACGTGCCCAAATACTCAGGACACCTACTGGGTCTTTCACTGCAATATCCTGGCTTCCACGTGATGGGTTTACTTTTGTCCTATGTTTAACCTGTTAAATCCCAAACAATAACTGTCCCTCAGGCAAATCTAAGACTATTGCCATGATTTGCAGACAACCCCCAGAGACACGATGCATGATAGCAAGAGGCATTAATAATCAAAATCCATATCGGACAGCTCAGAGGAAAAAATTGGATTTTTAAGCTCAGTTTCCAGATAGCATGAAGTCACTCTGCACAGCTGTGATACGGCCACGTTCGGGGGATACAATTTTTAAATGTAAGATTTGTGCAAAGGAACCTCTGCCTCTTCCAGACGGAAGGACAACAACAACATCGGTGTGCACTGAATAACAAGTGCCCTGACCGGACGGCGGTGCCTCGGGGGAGGCTACGAGCAGCGGTGCCAGAGCTCGGAGCAGCTCAGCGGCCCCAGCACAGGGACACTGGGCTCTGCTGACAAGGGATCTGCAGCAGGGCTGAGCTTTGGCATATGTGAACCAGCACGGGGCACCTTACCTCACACCATGAGAGGGACTAGAAAATCTACCCGTACCAACTTTTTAAAATAAAATAATCATCTCAGCAAGTTGCTTGGAATGGGAAAGACACAGAGGGAGGTTACCTTTGAGGCAGGAATGATCCTTATGTCTACAGACAAGGAGAGTGAGACTCAGAAAGGTGTAGAGGCCCCTTGTCCAAGGGCATCCCAGGGTTAACAGGGGCCAGGGGTCAATCCCAGGTCCTTGGTCTGACTCCAAACTTCCTGCGTTTTCCCTTATGCCATGCCACCTTCCTGTGGCCAAAAAGCATTTTAAGGAGTAAATCCATTACTTTATCTCCCTCTAAGGCTAATCCTCAGACCAAAATAGAGTATAAATTTTGTTAAATTACAGCAGATGCCATCTCCTCTTTCCTACATTGACACCCTAGCAGGTCATCACCCTGTGGCAAATGACTGACAGGTAGCATTCACGCACCCACAGAAGATGCAACAAGGAGCTCAGGGCTAAGGATGGGAACTCCCGGGGCGAGAGCACTTCCGTGCGCACACTCACCGTTCTGGGTCAGCTTGGTGGAGCACACCAGGGTGGAGATCTGGAAGGAGTCTTTGCTGATGGTGCAGCTCCCAAGGCTCTGCATGCCCTTGCCAGTGGCCGAGTGGCCCTTCTCCTCCAACTCCGCCTTCGTGGAGGGCAGGCTCAAGTACGTCGCGGCATCTTCCAACTTCTTCGCTTCAGCCTGTGGGTGTAGGCACAACACATCAAACACAATTCACAAACAGCGACACACAGTGTTCTCCATCCCTCTTTATCCTCAATCCCCATAACCATCAGGATGGTTGCTTTTTACACTGTGCTAAACGGTGTATATTTTAATAATTTCCACTATTCCTGTCGATGAATTCATGTTCACAGCATTTGTACATGGCACCTAATGCTTTATTATACATCATCTTCATTCATCAGGAACAGGAAAAGCGTTGATCATCAGAAATGTTCATTTACATAATTCAGTATAGCTGGAGAGTGGTTTTCCCACAGTGATGGGAAATGCAACTTCAGGTCAGGAAGCCCAGCAAGGACTGGGACAGGCAACCTCAGCAATGTGGCACCAATGAGACCGTGTACCTTATAGACGATGAGGTCGTGCTCTCCGTCTCTCAAGGTGGTCCCATCGTATCTCATCAACTTAACAAATGCTAGTGCAAATATTTTCTCAGATTTATCCTTAGCTAAAAAAAACAAACAAACAAAAAAAATCAATAATCGCCTTCAACAATGGTCAAGACAAAAATAACATCATAAGGCTACAAAGGCTACCTTTATGAAAACAATTATTAGATTGTATGGACAGAAGTTAAAGTCTACCTCAATATATGAAAAAACAGACCATGTTCACCAGTAGGAAGGCTCCTATCATAAACGGATCAGCTGTTCTCAAATGAATTGGTAAATTAAAAGCAATTCTGATCAAAATCTCACGGAAGAGATTTGTTGTAGAACTTGAAAACCGATTCCAGGATGAAGGGCCAAGAAGGCAGATGGTTTTAAAGAGGGGTATGCAGGGAAGCCCGCAGCACTAGAGACCAAGAGTAACTGTCAAGCAGCAACAACGAAGACACTGTGGTTTTAACACAGGGACACAGACCACTGGGAACAAGCAGGGCTGGAACCACAAGGCCAAGGCACATGGCAGAGTCCAGGAAAGAGAAGACCACTAAGAAAACTGCTTGTAAACATAGAAAAATAAAACAGATTCCTGCTTGGCAATACCTACTGACATAAATTAAAAATGGACTAAAGCTCTGAATGTGCAATTTTGTTCCCTTCGGCTAGAAAGTTCCTTCCCCAGATACCTGCACGTGGGGCTCGCCTTCTCACTCCATTCGAATTCCTACTGAAATGTCACCTCCTCCAAACACACCACATCTTGTCTAAAACAGCAAATCAGCAGCCTGGTCACACTCTTTCCCTCCCGATTTATTTTTCTCCATAGTCCTTATCGCCACCAGACCACGTACGTGGAGAGAGAAGGAGACAGAGAGAAACGGGAGAATTTGTTGTTGTTCATTGTTGGTTTTGTCCACTGGGCCCTGGAATGTGAGGGACCTTTTGAATTTTTTTACTTCTATTTTGCAGTGCGTGAAATAGTGGCCGGCTTACAATAGGTACTCAATAAATATCTGCGCTACTTAGGGAGATGGCAACAGACAAGTAAGTTCTTTCAGATGATAAAGAAAACAAAACTGGTGTTCTGTTACAGGGTGATGGTGAGAACAGGGACAATCCGATCAACTGGTCAGTACGGTCCCTCTGCAGAGGTGGACGGCACACGAGCAAGAAGGAAACACTCCAGGCCAAGATGCCAGACGCAGAGGCCCTCGGCTAGAGCGGACCCCATGGCTCACGTGAGCACAGAAGCCTGGTGGCTGGTGAGTTGTGGGTGGGGAGCGAAAGGTAGGCAGGTCAGGCGGGGACACGTGGAGTCTGGACTCAAGAAAAGGTCCAACACAGATTCCTCAAGCTGCCATCTGAGTCTGGCACAGAAATATTGAGCCCCAGCACTAAAAAATCATCTTTATGAATTCTAATCTCTCTTTTTAGAGACAAAAGGACAGAAGTCAGAGAGAGAAGAGTCACACACCTCCCCTCAGGGATCAAATTACAGAGTCAGAGACTCAAAATATCTACCTCCAGCCCCCACAGCATGAGATAACATGCCTTATAATCTTTGTATTCCCGGTGCCCATCAGTATCTCGTACACAGTAGGTGCTCAATAAATGCTGACTAATCAGATAGCTCAGTGAATGATAGACTAACCAAAAATAAAGGAAGGAACAGAAATAAAATATCTGCACCCTAGGAATCTAACAAATAACTTTGTAAAAGGGCACGAAAATATATAAAATATTTTAATGTTCAAATAGCAAAGAACAGTTCCCCAAAGTTGGGGCTGACTTGAGAAACAAAAGCATGCCTTCGTGAAAGCAGCTGGGGCCCAGAAGGATGTGTGACAACAACCATCAGCAGAAGCCATCTGCCACTATGTGCACAAAATAAGTGCCCCTTTGTTAACATTCTGCATCTTCACACCCAAGGACTGACTGCTTCTCATCACGTGCTCATCTGCAGCCGCTACAGGGTAGACAGTTTATATTAGAATAAATTAGCAGAATCTGAGGACCCACAGAAGGAGCCACGTGTTCTAGAGTGTGGGCAGGGCTGCTCACTCACTGAGGTCCCACTCAACCAAGCCAGCTATATTCAAGGGAAACTCAGTGCCCCAAGTCTGCAGAATTCACAGGACACACGACCTGATGCATCTGGAAGTGCTAACAAGTTGCCCAGAAGGTATTACATGACCACATCAGCACCTGACTTTCCAATCCATAGGGCAGACCCTGGAGTGAGAAATCTCATCCTTGTTCCCTTTGCTCACCTCCTCTGTAGGGTGCAAAGCAGCTCGTATTCGGCTCAGGGGACCAACGTGGCCTCAGTTCTTTCTACCTGTTTCTGCTCCAGGTATGTGCACACAGGGCTGGCTAGAGAGGCCCCGATGGCCACCATCGGCGGCTGACATCCCAGGATTGCATCAGCATCACACTTGCGATGCTCGACATGTTTCTAAAACCCCACAAGCAGTGGCCCTGGAGACTTCATTAATTATGTAAATGCGTCCTGGTATGTCAGGTGATAGCATCTTGTCTATAATAAGTACTTAAAACTGACAAGAAAAACAAGAATTCTGAAAATTAAAATGCTACAGGAGATATCCCTCTGCCCTAGTGTAATTTATTAATTAAAGAGAATGAGCTTGTTAAAAGGGAGGAGTATGATTTTAACATGAAGCCTCTGTGGATTCTAGAACTTTCTTTTTGCCCTGCTTCCTCCTTGGGCCCTCAGGGTGATGTGTAGAGAGCCCTAAATCGCTATCCACCCACTCCGGGCTTCTCACTCGTTAGAGGGGGTCTGGGCCTGCTGCAGCCCACTTGGCAGTGCCAGCCCAGCTGCTTCACTCCTGCATGTGCTGAACCTGCCACGACCTCTGTACCTTGGCTGAGGACGTACCTGGGCCTGGAGCGTCCCCCTTCCCTCAACCCCACTCTGCTCACAGTGCACTTGCACCTAACTCACGGGATGCTCCTAGCCGCCATTCTCTAGTTGGTTCTTGCAAACTAACCTCACATCTCAACTCAAACCTAAGTTCTGCAAGAGGAGAAACTCCAGCAGCTTGCTGTGTATACAGCAAGAGCCCAACAAGGACCAAGTGACAAAAGTGGCCGTGCCACTCCCTCCAGGCACTGGAGTGTAATGCTCAGGCACACAGACCTGGGTTGAAACCAAAGCTCCTCCACTAGGTATTTGGATGACTTTGGGCCAATGACTTGGGTTCTCTCAGCTTCAGTTTTCTCTTCTGTAATGTGGGAAAGTAATGACAATAATATTGATCCCACACGGGGACTTATTTACTAATCCAAAGAGCACAGTAAAATTCTTATGCGCCTAGTCCGAGCACAGTGGATGTTAGCTAATATTTATTGACAGTTACTATTATCCTATAGCTTTGGCCACCCCGGATGCCATGCACAGTTAGCAGGCCCAACCTGGTCTGGGGCCTAGTGGCCTGGCTCTGTCCCTAAGGCAGGGGTGGCTGGCCTCCATGCCCCTGCTCCTCCCACTCGACGCAAAGCCACGTCAGTAAGCACTGTTGGAACAGGACAAGGGGTGCTCGATGCTCCAGGTGCTGCCATCCCTCCCTCATTCTCCACACCACCCACCACAAGGGACCCCACACTATGTTGGACCCCCTGGTCTAGCCACGTCCCTGCCCTCGCCCCACTGTATGCACATCTGCTCCCTGACTGCCACAGACCCGCAATCCAGCTTTGCAGACCTCACGTACCATCCTCCCCAACTCATCTGAGCAACAGTGGGCCCAGGCTTCCCAGCAGCCCCCAACACCACACCTTTGCTCACAAGTTCACTCTCCCAGGCTGCTCTCCTGCACCCCTGCCTAGGCACACCCCACACCATATGGAGCACCCAGGCCAGGCCTGGTCCCCAGAAACAGTA
This sequence comes from Cheirogaleus medius, assembly GCA_008086735.1. Taxonomy (NCBI): domain Eukaryota; kingdom Metazoa; phylum Chordata; class Mammalia; order Primates; family Cheirogaleidae; genus Cheirogaleus; species Cheirogaleus medius. The sequence goes on from VBSM01003144.1 coordinate 3,521,047, forward strand.
AGGTAGACTGACACACTGTCACAGCAGCAGTGGCCACGATGGAGCCTCTGCTCCAGGCTAGGCACCATGCAGAGGGGTTGCCAGCCACTATCTTGCCTGACCTTTGAGACGCCCCAGGAGGAAGGCATTCTTATCTTCCAGTGACGATGCGGAAGAGGCTCATGCACAAGCGTCTTCAAGAGCACACAAAGCCAGGGCTGCCCACCCAGCCCATGTGGCCCCCACCGCGTGACAAGCACAGCCACCCAGACCATGTGATCAATTGCAGCACACAAGATTATGCTCTCATTGTCATTGATTGTCCCAAATGTTAGCCCACTGCCAAACAGACACAGACCCAAAGGCGCAGGGGGGTGTCTGTCTTCTGTGATGTCTTAGTGTCTAGCACCGGGCTAGGTCCTTAGTTGGCAATTAATTCAACAGAATGTGATGGGAAAAACTTCAATAATTAATAATAAGTTCTTTTTGGAGATGAGTGATTCGAATACCAGTTCTTTCCTCCTAACGTCTTGGCACCATAGTCAATACTGCACCGACGTCTATGACAAAAGCTCTGCCCGAGCTCCAGACACCCAGAGCCACCAAGGAAGACAAAACGATTTCAAGGTTTTCAATTCCAAGACAAGGAGCATTCGGGGCTGATTTTTGAGATTTGTTATAGCTCAGTAAAACTTTTCTGACAGACAGAACAGGGTTACAAGTCAAAACAGAAGACAGGAAACCAAAGGAAAGAATAGAGCGTTGCAGTACATCATAGGAGGAACCAGAGAAAGAAATTAAGACCTCCTGAGATCTGCTCAGAGAGAAAGAGAACGTTTCCCAGGAATAGGAGAAGGAGAGAAATCATCTAAAGTTTCCAGCCCTCACTACCAAGTTCCAGAACCATCCAGCATAAGCGTGGCCTGTTGAGCTTTCCCCAGCTGTCCCTTAAAAAAAACCACAGGACAATAGAGTGTTTACTCACAGTCCTGCGACGACCTGTGGCGGAACGTAAACCGAAGGTGACTGCGGTTAACGTCCTCGATGGGAATGGCCACCTAGAAGAATCAAAACAGAAGTTGAAGCCCCGTTACCAGTCTCCTCTGACATGAACAGCTGCATTCAACTGGAGACATCAGGCAAACTATAAACATTTCTATACTGCAGTGGTGCAAATACTGTATATCTAGTCCCCTATATGATTCTTCCAAAGGCAAAAGCCTTTGCAAAATTTAGACAAAATAATATTGCAAAGGATGCCTCTGACTCTGAAACAACTGGATGTTTTTCTAAATGTTCTGGTCCTTAATGTTACAATTCGATTTTTAAAAGTTGCCATTTTTGTTTTTGGCTCCAACACGGAGGTGTTTCTATTCCCTCCGCAGCTGTGGTGACCTGCCCGCAGCTGCAGCGAGAAAGCTTTCTTGTTACATTATAGTAAAAGAAAAAAGAACTAATACATGCTGCCTGTAAGCAAAGACTGTCCCAGATTCTCACATCTAACATCTGTATTCCAGAGCCGACCCCTGGCCTGGTTTTCAAATATTCAAGCTCTTGACAGTAGAGAGGTGTTACCACAGCGGGGCTATCGTGGAGATGCGAGCACGCGGCATTATGAAAATGCACAGTGTCATTGCTACGGCAATAACCTCCACACACTGCCATCTCTGTTTCTTTCCATTTGCTGTACAGACGGCATGCCACACATAAAACAGACCTGGGACGAGAAAGACAATAGCTATCTGAAAAAGACTCTGTCATTTGTCTCCATGAAAGTCCTATTTTTATGTCCAAAAGGAGATGAGAGTAAATGTATTCCAAGAAATGCCAGCGTGGTTCCTTAGCAACCTTGAATGACTTTGTCGGGAGAGCCACTCTGCCTGCTCAGAGCAGCCCCAGGGCTGGGTGGGAGGTGGGGATTTCCTCAGGATACAAATGAACGTTGCATAATCCACCCCATGTGATAAAATGACCATGTAAGTAATACCTTAACGGTCTCAAACCAGCGTGGCTGTTTGACTTGGTAGTAAATCACAGATTTGTATTCTGAAATCGCTTCATCACCAGCACCCGGGAAAATCACATGCTTTAAAAGAAGGCATAAAGAGTTCACATGAGACCTCTGAGAGCTTGACACCGCACACGCCTCCCCCTACATAGCTAGGACAGACACACTCTAGGAGCACCAACAAACCCCAATGCAAATGGCACGTGTCCCAGCAAGAAAAAGGCAGACCTATCTGAAGCCAGCGGCCAGCCTCAAACCCTGTTCTCACACATTTAAGATGTTGATGGTTACGACCCTTGCCCCGAACAACTTTAACATTAGGACCTGCAGACAGTTGCCTAATTCATCCTGTTAGGTCTAGACTGAAGGGCTGTAGACCAAAAGGAGGTGGAGACCCTCCCCTCCCAGTGGTGTCTATGCTGCTAGTATGATTGCGAGACCTCCCGGCCTTGGGCTTATGACGGCAAATAAGACCCCATGAAACAGCTGGGCATCGTGAAGACCACGGGCATGCCCTGAGACAGGCCGGCTGCCGGCACCCAGTGGACACCAAGCTGGAGAGAGGGAAGTATGAACCAACGCTCATCCTGAGAAACAGGATCACAGAGCCCCTCTGTGACAGTTTGTATCCTGTAGCAGAGCCAAGGTGAATGCTTGGAAAGTGAAATGTAAACACTACGGATTAACCTTTGCAGCAAAAAATACCTCCAGTCGTTTCCCATCTTCATCGTAAACAGACACAGTGACCTCCACATTCTTCGCCGTCGTCTTGCTTCCTTTATCAAAATCTCCTTGAACTAACGTCACATAGATATCATTTCGAACATCACCTGGGGAGGAGGGGAATCATACCTTTAAAACCAGTTCATTATTCATAGTGTGGTCATGAGTTTTGCAAGACTGCCTAATATGCTACCTCGCCTCACCGAATGCTACAAATACTGCATGAGGTAATTAAGAAATATTTTCTATGAGACCGTCTCAGCACGACAAAAGCAATATTCATCAACAAAAGACTTGCTGGAAAGAAGAGAAATCTCAAAGCCTCAAATTATCTGCTTGGTTCTCCATCTGGGCAGAGGACCTCTGTGAGCAGCCAATGCCCAGAGAGGCTCGAATGCTGTTGGTGGGTCTCCCCAACCTCTTCCCCTCCCCAGCTTCCACAGCCCATCGGGACCAACACCCTTATCCCTTGTTATACTACTGGCTGTGGCTGTCTGAGTCCTCAGAAGCCATGGAATATGGCAGCACCAACTGGCACACCCAGATGGTAACTGGCAACGTTGGCCTCCTCTGCATTCTTCTAAAGGGCATGAGGATTCCAAGAGTTGAACAAAAAGCTCATTAAGAATTAGAACCAGGAGCCTCAGATCAGGGAAGAAGGATAGGTCTGGGGAGAAACATCCTGCACGGCTCTTCTCTGGCGGCAGCTGTCAGGATCCCAAATGGGGCCCCAGAGAGAAGAACAAAACAGACCTGTGTGCTTTAAAGTGAGAAGGGCCCTTCACTGGGGGAGAGCTGGGGGTGGAGAGCCACTAGAAATGAGCTCCAGACACTTCTTCCTACTGAGAACATAGGAAGCCCCTGGTAATGGTCTTACTGGGAAAACTTCACAAGCTTCATTAGCAACATGATTTAGAGGACACCTCACCACCAGTGACTGATCCTCTGCTGTCAGCGTGGCACCTCCCACGCCCCGACCTCCTGCTCTCCCACGGGAGCCAGGAAGCGGTTCCAGCAAGAGCAGCAAATGGCTCTAAAGAACAAAGATCCCTTAAGGAAAATAACCCCCACCCTGTGCTTTCTTGGTTTTTGTTTTGCTTTTTTTTAATGCTTTCTTTTGATTTTTAATGTATTCTAGTATTAAATTCATCTTTCATTTTAAAATGATTGTTGTAATAATCCCAGTGGGTCACTACATAGCCTCACAGCTGCACTCACTGATCCTAACCTCAGAAATGACCAACGGAGCGCAGGGCTGGATGCACAAGGCAGGAGGCAAGGCTGCCATCCAAGACCTGTCACTCATTCACTGTGTGACCCTGGACAAGACCCTCAACCTCCTGGAGCCACCCACCGCTAAACAACCTCATCAGTAAGACAGGCACAGATTGAATGATCTCTTACTCTGCAAACTCTATCATGGCACAAACCCATCATCAAAAAGGGCCACAGCAGCTCCGTAAAGGCCTCACCAGTGAGAGAACTGACACGTGCTGGGCGTTGGGAGGTGACTAAACCCACAGCCCTGCTCCCAAATTCACCTAGAGTTGGATGCTCCAGGACCATCTCAGAAGGAAGACCTCATTTACGGTAGGTGGGCCCACAGATGGGTGCTCACCAAAGGCCCTCCGCAAATGCCTCCCTAGGTCACAGAGTTCACTCCAGGGAGGAAGGAACTGGAAGCAGAATGGAGTGGACCTCAGCCGCTTCCCAGCTCCAAGGAAAACTCTGCTTCCTGCCTGCACCCTTCAGTAGGATTCCGAGGTTCCAGGGGCACAAGAGGGAAGAAGAGCCATCACAGGAGGACAGGACAGGCTATCCTACTGTCCAAAGAAGATGCACATCTCTTAAGACAGCCCATGAGATGAGGCCATTCACAGGTTCTGCCAGGCGGAAGGCAGGGTCTGACTGGAAACTGCCCACGCTGTCTCTCCAAGGCCCACAGCCTGGTCAGGGACTACATGGAATGCGGGTGACTCACTCAAGCCAGAACACCCTCCTATGAGACCCCGACCCCAGGACGTAGCACATGGAACCTGCCAGAACAATGATCAGCTGCCTGATCTCCCCTTGAATCAATCATGAGACGATCTAAGAGGTCAGACTCACTTTTTAAGTCCACCAATTATAAGGGAAACACTATAGGCATGAACTGGAAGTTTCCTAGGCTTCCCTTCGAACATAAGACATTCTAAGGATGCCAAGATAAACGCATGTTGTCAATGACTTCATCCTAATCTGTACATTTGCATCTGGAATCCAGATGCAAATAATAACTATGTGAATTAGTCCACTTTCATTAATAAGTCTAATTAACTTAGTGCATATAGACTTGACGGGCTAAATGTCACCCTTTTTCCTGTGTAGGTAAGGCTACTGCTTGATCTAACCGATTTTATGTGTCTTTCATATGGACTTATCAGACATTCAATGACCCACAACAGCCCTGAAAGACAAAAGGAGTAGAAAGAACATGTCCCAAAGTTGCCCTAAAATAAGCAAAGCAGTAACTCTTAAGTATCCACATTGAGTAGCCACCTCTTCCAGCGAGTATACAGCAGAGGCCTATAAAACAAGGGCACGCGCAATTGTGGAACATGGGTGGTTTGTCCCCATTTCCACCGCTCATTAGCGGTGTGTCATTAGGCTATGGTGCAATCTTGAAGGGAATTAGTTCAATGCCAATATGTAGGCTTCCAAGACCCTTAGGTGGATCAAGTTAGATTATCAACGTGAGCACTACTTGCAAACCAAAAAGTATCACACAGATATAAAGGCTAAACATTAACATGCTTCCCAAGATCTCCTGAGGAACAAATGAGATTATTAATATAAATGTCATTTGGAATCTGTAAATTTAAGAGATTAATGAGAACACGGAGACCTGTTACTGGTTCAGTCAGCTTAAAGCCCACGCCAGGGCCAGAGCATTACCAGTGTGGTAACTCACACTAGCTGAGCAGGTACCAGGTGCACAGGTTCTGACCCTTCTTGCTTCTTTTGATCTGATGTCTACCCACATGTTTGCTGGGTGTCCGTGCCACCCCCATACCACCTTTGCAGCTGGGGGGAGCTGATCCACCTGTCCATGTGGCCACGGTGCCTGTCCGCAGCCCCTGTCCACTGGGGTGGTCCACGACCACACCACAGCTACCCATCAGCCACCACAGCTTAGCCGTCACCGCCCACACGGCGCTGTCTGCAGCCAGCTGCCCCCACGCTGCGCTCAGCGGCCCTGAGCGGGCCTGTCCTTACCGGGCATGATTATCTCTGGAAAGCCCGTTTTGCGAGCCACAGCCGTGGTCCTGTCCACCAAGTGTGGAAACTCTTTTCGAATCTGATGGATATCTCCAGGAAGTAATTTCAGTGTTACCCACAAACCTAGAAAAACAGTGGATGTTTTTAGTCATATTTTATCCTTATACATTTTTAGAAGACGTTTCACAAAACCAATTTGATGAATAAGCAACTTTGAATTCACAATTCAACATCTTGAGAGCAAAGGTGGGTGTGTGAGGCAGTGGTCAGGCGAGAGGTGCCTGGCACGGGGTTGCTTGCACCTGAGGAGCTGGGACACTAGCCCTGCCTGGAGTGACCAACGGGGAGGTGACAGCGTATCAACAGCCGCTGCACTCATCTGTCTGCCAAGTGGCTCTTCCGAGTTGGGACACATTGAAGACTAATCAGCATGCAACATTTCTCTGGGAAGGGGCTGAGAAGACTGTCACTTTCTAGTCTCCCACGAAGGACGACGGCAGAGGAGGATGCAGGAGGTGATTCACAGCTTCAGAACCCACAAGGTCTCAAGTGGCAAAGCAGCATCGCGCTCCCCAGGTGAGCAGCAGAGCGCTGGGCTGCCGGGCCACCAGCGGGACAGCCCCACCCAGCTTAGGACAGGTGCAGCCCGCAGAGGCCAGTCCCTCCATGTCACAGAAAAGGAGGAATGAATGCACCGGCCACCCTAGGCTCTTCTCTCCCGTGGGGAAAATGAAGACCTTCAAGCCCTCTAAGCCAAGGGCACCCAGGAGAGAGCAAGGTGACCCCACCCAGGCCTGCGTGGAAGAGCACATGCCCAGGCCTCTCCTTCCTCGCAGGGCTGATGGAGAACTGTATTTTCTATAAATATTCCTGGGCAGCACTCAAATGAGAAGCAACAATAAGAGGGAATAAGCAGACACATGCAGCAAATCGAAGGCTCCAGGTGCTTCCAGAGAGCAGGGGCCAATCACTAGTAACTGTTTAGCTCAGGACCCTGTACTCGGTAGAAGACAAATGAGATGCTCACAGAACTCGTCCTCAAGCCCTTGCCTTCTGGGCACACTGGAGATGACTGCAGGGCTGTAGGCCTCCCTGCTGCGCTGCTTCCGCCAGGAGCAGCTCTGCCTGCTGCAGCCCACACCTCTCCCCCTGTCCTCCGGCTGCCCACCCTCCTAACAGCTGTCCTGGAAGCTCCTTTCTCCTTTGCACAGATGTCTGCTGGCTGGGGTGGGGAAAGTCAAAGCCTCTGGCGATATTGTGTTCTTTGCCAGGAGCTGTTGGAGCCCCCTTTCCTCTTGCCATCGAGTGAGCCCCTCTGATGACCCAAAAGTATCTAACGAGACCTCGTGTGTGCCAGGCACACACTGGGCTCCGCAGACTCAGGGTGGACACTGGCCCCCCGCCGGGGCTCATCGCCCATTGCAAGGGTCAAACACTCATTTTCTCAGAGAAACATGCAAGTACAAAGAGCTCTCGCAGGAAGAGACCCAGGTGTAAGAGGGGGCATCCCCGAGACTGCAGTCTCCAGGGGCACAGAGGCGCCTCTGTGGAAGGGACTTCGGAGCCAAGAGCTGCAGAACAAGGGAACGGCAAGCCTGCACTTGCCCCAGGTGGCTGGAGCCCTAAGACCCACAGTGAGGGGAGAGTGAGAGGAGGCTGGGGAGGCAGCGGGGACCCCACCCTGCAGGGCCCTGACACCCACCTAGACAGGGGTGCCCAAAGGAGCACTCAGGAGCAAGTGTCAGGGCCCAACTTGATGGCTGTGTGGGACCCGTAGGTGGGAGCACAGAGCAAAGTGAGGACCCTGCGGGGAGACCACTGCAGAAGCCAGGTGACAGCAGCAGGACTTGCACTCACCCGTGGGGGGCAAGGGAAGACCAGTGTGGAGGCCGAATCAGCAGAACGGAGGAATCAGGGGTGGCAGCAGGGGTGGCTGGCAGAGACGGTCCCTGCCTCGGGTGCGCCCACGAGCAGGTGCCAGGATGACATTCCCTGGCCTGGGAACCCTGCTCTAGGTGGAGCTGCCCTGAAGGGCAAGTGCACAGGGCAGGTAGGGAAAGAAGGGAATCCCAGAGCATGTGCAGAATTCCCCACACTTGGGCTCACACAGGGAAGGAGAAGCCGGAGGGGACAGGGGAACCTGGTACGGGTGGCATCCATGTGGCCACCTGCACCAAATGCGGCCCAAAGGAAGGGGAAGGTCTGCAGGAGCCAGCAGGACATCCCCAGCACCTCAGCCCAGGGCTCCAGGCTGGGGGGATGGAAGGGCAGATGCTGGCAGGGAGAGGGACAAAGGCAAGGGAAGATGAAGATCCCAGCGCAGAAATCAGAAGAGGAGGAGAGAAAGAGTAGATGTATGGAGACAGACGTATTGTTCCGGGTAGAATTGTTTTTTGGTGTTTCCTTTTTCTTCTTTCTTTTCCTTTTATACATTTTTTTCTTTTTGAAATATGAAATTCCAGATTGTGGGAGAGAGAGTCTGAAGAAGGAAAGAAGAATAACCAATAGAAGGAGGTTTCTAATGAGGCATCAGGGGATGACACCCAGACGGGCACACGGACCATTGCTCAGGATATGCACTTGGCAAGGCAACTGACAAGACGAGGCAAGTGGGAGCTAAACCCTGCCTGTATCTTGCTCATGATGCCCTGTGCCCTGGCACTGACTGCATCTCCCACTCACCCAGTTGATGAGGCCCCCTTTTCCTCAGTCACACTAAAGCACCTGAGTCAGCAGCAGCTCTGGACCTGCGGAACAGGTGAGCAGATGGACCTGCAGAGGGCCAGGCACAGCCTCGCCCTAACCCCTGGCTCTGTCCTCCAATAGAGCAAAGCAAGCCCAGGAGACGCTCACAGCAGTGCACGGGGAACTATCTCCATGGCTGACACGGAGCTGGGCTTCACCAGAACACCTTGCAGCTAAGGGCTTTGCAAATCTTGGGGCCCGAGTCCTAAAGCCTCCGGGGAGAATGCATGTCCACGGAATATGCCCGGCAGGAAGCCACTCTCCGAGGACTGCAGGATATGCTGAGGCAACTATTTACGGAGGTCAAAGGTAGAGAAATGAGGAGGGAACACTTAATAACACAATCAGAAATCCTGTGTTTCCAACACCTTTCCTTTCCCACAAGTACCAGCTTGCTCAAATATCTTAGCTCATAAACTGGTGCATTAGTGACACCATTAGATTTACTACAGCCCAATTTAAACGTGCAGATTAAATGCTCCTGATTATGTTATGTTTAAAACGCTGTCCTCACAGGAGAAAATGAGGCCAATTTTCACCAAAGAAAAAGTGCATTTGGGGTTGACATTTGCTTAACCAGAGTTAGTAAAAACAAAAAGAATTAGCATACATTATAGCTCAAACAATGCAGATGCTCGCGGGGCTGCCTGTGGATTGGCTGTCCACATAAAACACCCAACACCTCTGGGTTTGAGAATCAGAATAATGTGGTTTGAATATTAAGGATTTTGTCTCTTGGGACAGGAAACATGTTGGTGCAAACCTAAAATAGGCGGAGGCCCAGGGGTGAGCTCAGAAAAGACAGGAGGTTAAGTGCGAACAGAGGAGGGGCAGAAAACCTGCTGGTTCTTTGTGAAGATGAGTATTTGTGAAGAGGGGTCCCTCCTGCTCCAGGCACCCCTCCCTGTAACTTGAGGGCCACACGTAGGCCTCAGGTTGGGCCTGGGCTGCTGGCGGTGAGAAGAGGAACGCCGCTGGGCAGCGCCCTGCAAACCCAGCAGCCAATTCCGAACGCACCGAACTCACTGGCCACATCTCTCATCCCTCCCTTGAATGACCTCAGTTTCACCCAGGTATGAGCCCTGGAGAAACGTTCAGGTTCCAGGTAAAACTGCACTAGTCATGTTGCCCAAGGGCATTCTGATTCAAGAAGGAACCTGTGATTCCCTTGGAAAAAAAAAAAAAAAGATCCTTGTTCTTGCCTCATTCTCACTGTGACCTGGAAACGCCTGCTCCTCCCCTCCCGGCCTCACACATTTGGCCACACACCAGCGAGACTGGCAGAGGCAGGCATCAGGTCCTCTTTCCGAGTGATTTCCTGCTGGCCTGACACCAAACTCCACTTTCCCTGTGTGAACCTGTAATAAAAGTTGATCAGAACTCTGATGACTCTGCAAGAGCAAGTGGAAACCCAAGGGGAGCCCTGCTGGAAGGGCTGAGGGACCTTGGCACTATGAGAGCTACGCCAATCTAAACAGCCCTAATTGGACCTCCCTATGGTTTCCAATTAAAGTGCAAATCGGGAGGGCTGTTAATTGATGAGAAGCTGGATCTCTCCGGTCAGCTCAAATCGGGTCAGCTCAAATAGCTCTGTCTGCAGAGGCCACGTTTCATCATCTTTCTGGGTTGGGGTTTTTGTTCTGCTACTGTTTGCCAGGGAGAGGGGTCGTTCACACCAGAAGAGAACTGCCTGTCCCTGCAGAGTCCTAGGAGGGATCCCTCCAGAACATTCTTCAGACTCAATTCAAACTCTCCTTTGGAACAACAGGAAATGAATCAAGATAATTGTTTTTTAAAGGCCTAGTGACATAAGGTAACCGGACAATGAAGCAGGTCTATTCGCCTAAGCCCTGCTGAGTTTACGGCTGGTCTGTATGGATCAAGGATGGAGACAGATGCGTGAGGTTCTGAAGGTGACTTCCCTTGAGCTGGAGGCGGGGCTGCAGTCCCAGTGGTTTCCTGGCAGCCCTGCTGGCCAGCCCAGTGCCAACTGTCACCAGCCCGAGGTGACTGATTCATTACTTCTGCCAGCAGAAGGTCAGCTGCTCGGAAACGTGTCAGCGTAGGATTAAAAACGATGTGTGTGAGGCGGGGAGTGGGGAGGAGAAATCGCTTGGAGAACAGAAGCCAAGGGAAACGGGTCTGCACAAATGAAGCCACTTTCTTCCAGGGGGACCAGAGGGAGGGTGCCAGAATACAACAAGGCAGCCATTAGCACCCAGTACAGCGGGGGGTGGACTCTGCCTAGTCTCTCCATTTCTCTGAACATCTAATCACATCCCACCTTGCCGTCCGCTCCTACCCGGGAGGCTGGCTCTCAGCACCGCTTACAAGGTGAGAAGCCAGAACACCATGTGCTGTATGTACACGCGCTGTATGTACATCACACACGTCATCATCATCATCACCACTGTCACAATCCACATCAAACTGAGATGTAAACCAGACAGCACGGTCCCAAGTTCATGTTCATGGACATCGATAGAAACAAAATGGTAAAATACATACCCTGCCCCTTGTGGTTGACTTCTTTGGCAGCGATGACTTTGTTTATAACAGTCTGAAGGAAGTCATTCTCCCCCGCCACCCTGGGTGAAAAACGGGATGACATGTTCAGCGGCTTGTGTCGAACGGCGTCGTCCAACGCGAGCCTGCAGGGCACGGGACGGCCAAGACCACGGCAGACAGAGGGGCACAGAGACCCGTAGGTCACAGTAACAAGGGGACACGAGAGACCATCGTCACCAAGTGCAAGAGAGAGGCACCATGAGTCAACGCACGACAGAGGACAGGAGAGGTGACAAGAGAAACAGGGAAAAGCATTGATCAGGAAAATGCTGAACCACGAGAGAGAAGTAGAGCAAACGAGGGTGACCCGCTCCCCGGTAAATAAACGTGCACTAGGCCTCTCTCCACTTCCACTAGACATTTTTTTTTTAAGAAAAAAAAAGAACTTGTCTAAAAGTAACGTGCTTGAAAAGCATTTAATCCTAAAGCATGTTTATGGCCATTTCTCCAATTTCAATAATTCTGAACACAGCCTAGGTCAAGGGGCAGGTGGTCTGAAGAGAAAAGCTCGATTAAAAAAAAAAAAAAATCCCTTGAACCTAATTGCTTGGAGAAGCTTGCTATTCTACTGCATCGGACCGTGTACTCCGTGGTGCTTTAAATGATGAAATGTGAGAAGAATGGAAGAGTCTTTGCAGAACACAACTGCCAGCTACCATGTGGGAGAAGTAAAATTATGACGCAATTAGGAATGTAAACCATCAATGTTTTCAGGGCCCATGAACCAGGACCCTTTCATGGCTGCTGCGCTGTACAAGAGAATAAAACAAGCAACATGTGCAAACAGACAAACCATGTAGCAAAACAAAAGCACAACAAGAAATGAACAAGAAAATATACAGCATGTGCATAATGTTTCAAATCAATCCTGGAAACAAGGACGGTGTTATCTGTCACTTGAGCCGCATCACTCAAGGGAGCTGAGGACTGTTCAGATTTACTTCACCAAGTTACAAAAGTCAAAAAGAGAGAGAGCAAGAAAGATGCGGGCTGTGCTTCCTTCCCTAAAACCAACCCTGTGAGATAATAAATCAGTTTTAATGGAGCAAAAAACAGTTTCATTAGCATGACATTTCCCAAAGAACTGGTTTCATTGCTTATTTTGCTATTAAAATCAGGCTGTTCTTTTGTTTCTAACACTGCAAATATGAATCTGTGTATCAGTCTTCCTTTAATGGAGCGAGCAGTCACAAATTACATAAGAGGTAAGCAGGTAATAGTATCTTTTGAAGTGGATGTTTCACTAAAAGAAAAAGATGGTGGCAGTGTGCAGGCCACCTCCAATAGCTCATAATATGCCCTGTAAAAAAACAGTGAATCTGAAACTGACAACCTTCCTAACTTTTCAAATAATATCTGAAGTTTCCTCTTCCTTGACTTTTCACAGAGGACAGTAACAGGCAACAAGTGTTTTCAACTTAGTAATACACTCAGGCATCAAGAAACTCTGAGGTCCACCATATAATACAGCATTCAAATCATCAGAAGGCCGCACTATTTCTCATGGGGGAAAGAAAACACTTAATATGATAATTTTGAAAGGTGTATTTCATTTGCTACCTGAATATCTACCCATGTTTCATGATGATATTCCCCTTGCTGGCTAAGGAAAGTTCCAGATCCCATAGAACTGTGTTCTCTTTATAAACTGTCTCCACCAGGTGAGACTCCAGAGCAAAGTTATCGGACAGAACTTTCTGCAGGGATGGAAACATGCCCTATATGTACCACCCTGTATAGCAGCCACTAGCCCCATGCAGTACTGAACACTTGAAGTGGAACTAATGTCACTGAAGAAGTAAATTCTTAATTCTATTTAATTTTATTTAATTTAAACAGCCACAGTGGGGCTAGTGGTTGCCATATAGGACAGAAGAGTAAACCTAAAGCATTTAGGCCACAAAGACCTTTTTGCCTGCAGTTGTGCATGGTGTGATACACACAACTCGACCCTGACGTCAAGCTAGCTGGCGTAGGGTTTTCTGTTATTCTCGTGCCAAGAAGATTGCAAAATCTTCTACTGAACTAGACAAAAAACCTTGGGGAAGCTATCTGACCAGACCACCTGCCTGCAAAGAAAGCCAATTCTGCCCGTCATCACCACGTGGGGCTCCAGTCTCAGGGGGAGCGGGACAGTCCGGCAGGAAGGAAGCGTGGGCTCTAGCTCTGGGAGCCGACCTCCTGTCTCCTGCCCCTCAAGGACAGAGCTCCTTCGGCCACCCGGTCACCACCAGCCTCCCAGACCCTGCCCTCCGCAACACCTAAAAGCAACACAAACTTTCTAAAATAAAATGTTTCAAGTCTGAAATCACTTAAGAAAAAACAAAAATAAGGAAAAAGAGAGAACGCAGAGCACTGTGACAGTTCACGTCAACCCACCCGACCATTTACTCTTCTACGATTTCACACCCCCTGGGGGAAGATGTCTCTTGCAATGACCTAAGCCATTCTAATTCCTCTTTCTTCCTTTCCACGTCTGTCCAAGAGGCAGTAGTGCCCTTGAAGTGGGCAAAGATCATTATCTAAGGACCCTCATGATTGCATCACCAGGGAAATAAACACCAGTTCTTTCAACCTCTTCCATGGTTCTACCTTCAAATCGGACAATTTAGTGAATCTCCTCCAAGGGCTTTCCTAGCTTCCACGCCTCTCTGAAGACCTCAGGTAAGACTAAACAAAGCCTAAATAATCATGAGCTCAGTTACAGTCCACTCTGAGCAAAAACCAAGACAGAAAAATCAGTAGCATGATTATATGCTTTATTTCTCATTTTACAAAAGAATTCATCATTATTTTGTTTGGTTTTCCATTTTAAAAACAGCAAGCCCCTGTGATAAATCTTAAAAGTATTGTGTTTTGAAAATGTGAATAGCTACTAGAATAAATCAATTATGTAAAGAGACATTCACGCTCAGAACAGAATTGTAATTCTGTGCCTTCTACATGACAAGGCAATTCAGTGATCACACGTAAAATCTTCTACTTCCAGGACCATAAACAAACTTTAACCCAGGACTCCTATGGCTACAAAAAATTCATGTGCTGTAACAGCGACTAAACCGATTTTTCATTATCATAAATAATAAGTCCCTCCTTGTATATAACTTATAAACTTAACTACAAAGATAATTATTACAAACCTACATTTTCCACATTCTATCTGCTTAAGTACTTGAATCGCTCCATACTTACGGCTGAAAGGGAATAAAATGCTGTTTGTCTTCATCGTCTACTTTTCCGTTTATTATATCTGTTACATCCATCACTGGGGACAAAAAGAGAACAGAGAGTGTTTTGCTTAAATGCTATAATCACAGAAAACAAACAAACAAACAAAGGAACATCAGAATATCTTCTGGCAAACAACAGCAGAAGCTATATGGTGGAATTTTTTAGATTCAAGTCTAAATTACTTCAATGCTTAAAAGACAAATTAAGTTGTCAGAAAATGCTGGCCCAGACAGAGTCAGGGCTCCGATGGCAGAGTTCCACTTAGCAATTTCCTTTGCCTATCATCCAAGTGTCATTCTAAGGTTGCCCTGCCCAACAGAACTTCCTGTAGGATGGGAATGTTCTACAACAATGAGCACCTAAAATGTGGCAAGCGTAATAAAGGAACTGAATTTTTGCTTGAATTTCATTCATTTACATTTACGCTGAAATAGTCACACATGTGGCAAATGTTGGCCAGCCTCCTCTGGAACCTCATGTTACTGCATTCCCCCCAGAAACAAAACAATAAACAAGCAGCTAAAATTTTCCAAAAGCCCACCACACGTTGCCGTCTGTGGATGCTTTTTCAAGGGGACACTTGAAGGCTGATCCTCACAGTCACCTACTGTACCATTGGAGAAACTGAGGCTGCAAGACAGGATGATAGCCATGCCTGACGTCACACAGCGAGACGGTCCCCAACACCCAAGCTCTGTCCATCCTATTAAACTGCCTTCCCGGACCCACCCCCAGTGGTCCAGGCTTGCTGGCATCACAGGTGAGGCTGACAGCCTGTGCACTACTCCTGGGTGAGAAGGAAAGATATTCCCTGTTTGCTCTCAGGGGTTAATCCAGAGGCACCGCCTGCCTTCCAAACAAAACTCCCGTGCCCTTGGTTAGGACAAACAGAATAAGAAAATCCGAGAGTAGCCCCAGATGGCACTGGACGCTCTCCCCGTCTCTGTCGTTGCTCGATCACCATGCTGGACTACAGAAAGGAGAGGAACGTGCCCTGTTTACTTTCTTTGCACAAGCTTTTCCCTAGTGACTATCATCATATGTTGAAAATGTAGACAACTTTCATTTCTACCACTACGACCCCACCCCCTAAATAGGCGGGAGGAATTTGTAGAACCAGAAAAGCAGCATTCTCATGCCCTGCTTGGCTGGGGAAAGCCCACGGGGCCTGCACGGTGTGTCCTACGGGAAACACCCGCACACACCCCTCTGGACCAATGGGCCTCAGACAGCAAACCGCCTGTGCATGAGTTGAGAGATACAGGTCAAAGAATCCCAGATAAACTCGAACATCCAGTGATGGCTGCTCAGAGTACGAAAGGCCTGGCCCAGGCCTTCACCTGGCAAAAGCCTTTCCAGGCTTCAGGCACTCTTAGGGGTGACAGATTAACACTGGACTACACACCCTCCCATCGTGAAGAAGCCCATATGCCTGGGACCACATTTTTACCACCAGTTCAGCATCATTACATAAAGGTCATGTGGGCAGCAGCCCACTATGGTCCAGAACTAGTTAGTCTGAACCCAGCAGATCAGCCCTTGCCTCCCAGTCCATATTGGATGTCCCCACTGGGGGACTACAGCCCACTCTCTCCTGTCATGGGACTCATCTTACCAGCAGGTTGGGAGACTCCCTTAGCAGATCCCCAGCGCGCAGCCCTGGAGCACACCAGGAGCAAGAATCACAAGCTCAGTCTGGGCCCCCACGTGTGGAACCACAACACTCTCAGGCCCACCCAACCTGGGCCTCGGAGGAGAAGGCTTTGATGTCACCGGTCATCATGTACTTTCCAAAAGACTGTCCTTTCTGCTCTGTAGCACATAGGTCCATGCTGAGGAAGTCCCCATTGTGGTTTGGATAAGATGTCTATGTCACCAAAGGAGGAAATGAAGAACATGAGGGGAAATACCCCCAAACTGATAGCCCAGGGTCTCCACGTTCAGGTACAAAGGACAGTCTGAAGAAGCAAAGAGTCCAGCCACAGTCAACATGGCTGTGTGTGGGCGTGGAAGGCCCAGTAAGCAGATGGCATCACACGATGCTGGAACACGGGGGCTAATGAAAGAAGGTGACAGTGGCATCAGGGCAAAAGTGACAGAGGGCCAGGGACAGCAGAGGTGGGAAAGCAGACGGTGGGAGGTGAGAAACGCCCTCACATGGAGAAGGGCAGAGCAGCTCAGTCCCACGGGCATGTTGGGACAACTTGCTTAGGCAACTGGGCCAAAAGCACAGAGATGGTGAAACCCACAAACTCACCGATCCAGCAACTCCACTGTGGAGCCCTCCCTCCGCAAACAGAAGGGTGATACTTCAAGTTCAAGGATGCTCACTGCGTCCCTACTCTACTGCAAAGCCAAAACACCCTCAGAGCCCAAAAGCAAGGGACTGCTGAAATAATGGCATAGCTATAGATTGCAGCCATTAAGAAGCCTAATATTTTAATAATACTTAATAAAATAAAATATGCATAATATAGCGTTAGGCTTTTTAAAAAAGATAAAAAGTACACATGTGCAATGTGAATATACTTACTACTGAACTGTACACCTAAAAAATGGTTAAGATGGTAAAAAAGAAGACTAAAGAGACATGAAAAAAATAGACAAATAAAAAATATATAGTATGATTTGATATTGTTTTATAAAAATTATATGCAACATATACAAAAAAATTAAAAAGAAATATACCAGCTAACCATGAGGTAATGCCCTGGCTAGGTAGAATTATGAATGATGTATTAAATCTCACTTATCTTTCCTTTCCATAAAATTTCCATAACTTTTACAATTTTCTCACTTTTACTTTATAAAAAGGTTAAAAATAGAAACGTGACATATTATTTTCAACAGAAGACTAGAACTGTACACTGAAAGGTCCACGAACACTTTTCTCATTTTAAGGAACTGAGCTCTGTTGACACAGACAAGCAGACGTCCTTCTGCAGAAAGCCTCAAAATTAAATTTGTGTGTGGAAATTGAAGCTGTATATGAATGGGCAGAATATGATTACCAAAAAGGAGATCAACCTTCTCAGGTGTGATAAGTGTCCCTTCCTAGCAAGAAAGAGAACATCCGGTTGGAGGATGTACAGAGCGAGGTAGCAGCACGTACTATCAAAGGCAGACGTCGCGCAGACATGCTGAATGCTGACTGTGTAACGGTCTGATGGCGGTCAGCTGCCAGTCCCTGCATCCAGGGAGACTCCCAGGGGGTTTGGGTTCAAGCAGAGCTTCTGGTTTAACTGGCCAGGAGTGGGGCACGAGTACCTATTACTGGCTCCTCAGATGTTTCTCATATCCAGATAGGGATGAGAACCACTGCATTAAAATATTTACCTTTTACGCCAAAAATTTACACAGTAGATCACATGATGAAATGTCCTCCCTCCTGTCTCAGAGTAGAGTTACTAGTAGGAAACTACAGAAACAGGATGCTCAGGTCCTCAGTTATTATTTACAGAAACACGATGGCAGCCAGGCGCGGTAGCTCACACTTGTAATCCTAGCACTCTGCGAGGCCGAGACAGGAGAATTGCTTGAGCTCAGGAGCATGAGGTTGCAGTGAGCTAGGATGACACCACTGCACTGTACCAAGGGTGACAGGGTGAGACTCTGTCTCAGGAAAAAAAAAAAAACAGAAAGAAAGAAAGAAACACAATGGCCAAGCAGGTCTAGGAAAGTGGGCCCCGCTGGGGTAAGCGTGGAGGCCCCAGCTGCTTGGCTCTCAGCGCTGGAGACGCCAAGATGGACAGGACACCCCTGCTCGGGGAGCAGAGGGACACTGCTCAGAGGATCTGGAAACTGAAATCATTCAACAATAGAAAACAAACACCTTCTAAGTATCTCTGAAGCACTTTTCATTGGTTCTTCTGCAACCCCAAAACAGGGGGAACACCCCACGTTCTAATCATAGCAGAGCAGAGGGGACACCCTCCGGAGAATTCATGGGCAGAAGGCAGGAGGGCAAGGCTAGAACTTGGCCCTGGGTGAGTTACCAAAGCTCTGAAACCAGGGAGTCCCAAGAACATGAGACAGGAAAGGCAGGAGCCAGACACCAGTCCCGAGAGGAGGAGCCAAGGACCACGGGAGCATCCCTACATGGTCAGCAGGTATCAGGGGACAAGACAGTGGTGGCCTCATTGCCAGGGATCCAAGCTCCAGGGACAAGACAGTCAAGTATCTCAGTCAACACTACACAAGTGGGGCCTCCAAAAGCAGGGAAGTGGGTGTTGGCTGCCTACCCTGCCCACCCCAGGGAACACCCTGGACTCCAGGAGTTCATGGAGAACTCCAGGAAGCGGGAGGCCCCAACTCAACTCCAGACCCTACCACCAAGCATAAGTGACCACAGCAGTGTCAGCTGGGCCTGTGATCAACACTTCCTGGAGTGTCAAACCAGTGAAAGCTGAAAAATTCCCATTTTAATCAAAAAAGGGTAAAAACGGTCAGCCTTTGGCCTAGATTGCATCTTTAAGAAATATGACTATGCCTTCATAGGAACTTATCACTGTAATCCATCTGATAATCTAATAAGCAGAGAATCCATAGCATGGGTGCTGGGAAGAGGAGAAACTTGCACACACTGCAAAGATTTCTCTGATCTCTTTAAGTGAAGCTCAATACACCTAAAACAAAAATGTTTTCTTGCAACTATCACAGAGGTGGGAAAGAGAAAAGAAAATTTCTGAAAAACTACAGGTATTTCAACTACAATATTGGGTGACACATAAAAGATGCTGCAGGTTCTGATAAACAGAGGAGCAATTTTAAAGTACATATTGAAATAAGAAGGGAAAAAATGTAAAAGGATTTCTCCAGCCCAAGGCTACGGGACCTCAGAAAGGCGACCTTGCGCTCAACATCTCACTCACACGTGGTGAAGTCACCGGACCCCCCAGGACTTAGCCCTACTGGGAAACAGAAATAAATCGAATTAATGAGCTTCTTTCTCATTATGCCTACATCACTGTTATTATTTACTCCTTATGAAGTAGAAAATCATTTTACTTACTAAATGATTGTAATATTTTTCCAAAACATCCAGGTGGAGCATAGAGAATTTCTAGGGCAGTGACACTACCCTGGATGAGACCGTAATGGTGGACACAAGCGTTTGTCAAACCCACAGGATGCACAGCACCTGGAACGAACACTACTGAGAACCATGGACTCCGGGGAATGAAAAGGTGTCACTGTGGGTCCGTCGGCTGCAATAAAAGCACCAATCTATGGCGGACGTTGATGATGGGGAGACCGCAGCAGGGGAGGGGTGTATAGGAACTGTCTGTATTTTCCGCTCAATTTCCCTTGAACCTAAAACTTCTCTAAAACTGAAGTTTACTTAAAAGACGAAGAAAAAGACTTAGTTCTGAGTTTCTTGGTAACCAAGGTAAAGGCGACTTCCATAGCTGTTCACACAAGAAACGCAGCCCTGTATCAGGAATCGAGAACTTTTCCCATATAAACATTCGTATGAATCCCAAGAATCACAAACAAAAAACCCACAGGAATAAATATCAGAGGGCTGAGGAATGAACCTCCACTGCAACCATAAAATAGAGAGAGAAACTGTTTCCCCAAACTATGAAAAATGAGAGTGACATTGAAAGAGGTCAAGTAATTAGAATTTCCTGGGGACACTTATATCTTCCCTCAACAGAGATAACTGGCCTCTCACTTTTCTCATATTATCACCAAAAACAAGAGAGCACAAATACAGAGGATTAAAAACGCACCAACTGTAAACCAACTGTCCCCCCTCCCGGCGTGCTCTCCGACCTTCCCATCGCTGTGACCGTCCTGTGCAAACCCACTCCTAAATCAATCACCAAGCCAGAAAACCTGAAAACCTCCCCTGACTGACCTCCCCACGGGCTGAGAATTGGGTCAGGGTCTCTCCCAGGAAAAGCTGGGATCCACTTTAAAACGAAATGTCTGATTTACATCTGAGACTTGTGGACCGGAGCACCCTGGGCCTCACAGGTCGATTGGAAACCACACAGAAAAGAACTAATAAATTATTTTTTTCTCTGCAACAGAAAGGCTTATAAATCAAAGCTGCCCCTGTCCCATTGACATTCAGCAGCGGTTCTTATGCAAAGTGAATGTGATGATCTGAAACTCTCAAGGAAAAAGGGAGAAACTATTACCGGCCACTCCAAAAGGTCTCCGCAGGCCGGATGTCAGTTTCCTGGTGTTGTTGTCCCTCAGCTCCATGCGACCCACCCGAACGATCTGACACACAAAACTGATTTTCTCCCTTTTCAGGTCTTTGCTTCCAAGGTCCTAGAAATATCAATTTCCATAAATTATTTTGGAGAACCATTATTCAATGTAAGTCCAATTGAAAAGGACAATAAAAAGATGGATTGAGACTCTTTAGACCAGTTTTTATCATTTTAATAAGTCATTCATATGACAAAAGGAATTGAATAACAATGGTCAATTAACATTAAGCAAACTTAAGATACAGGTTTAAGAGACATGTTCAATGGTAACTAGGAAATCTTTGTCACAGTGTTTCTCAGGGTGGCTACAGACCTGGGAGATTGGGGGAAGGCACTTTACTTGTTAATACGAAGTTAACCTGAATCACAGGCGTCCCAAGGACCCATGTGCTAGCGCAGTAGGGAAACAGAGGCGAGTCACTAAGAGTGGTCATTAGTGAGCAATTCAACTCAACATCTCTGGGTGCACTTACAGTAAAAACAGCTCGCAAATTATGTAATCTGTCTATATCTTTAGGTAATCCTGAACTTGACCAGCGAACCAGGTAGTTTTCACTGGAAAAAAGAAGAAATAAAAACAAATTAATTTTCCAAATACAACAGGATACCAAAGGTACATCCACACTGCTTTATAATTAATGCCACGGAGGTCCACTATACACACAACTGCAAACCTATAAATAACAGTATCAAATAGAGCTACTCATCCATTCACATACACTGCACAAAACCTCGGGAGGTGTTAATTTGGGATGTCTTGGGTTGTAACTGTAATGGAACTACTTGCAAACTGCATTTTCAAGTTTTATTTTAAAAGCCTACTTATTC
This sequence comes from Cheirogaleus medius, assembly GCA_008086735.1. Lineage (NCBI taxonomy): Eukaryota > Metazoa > Chordata > Mammalia > Primates > Cheirogaleidae > Cheirogaleus > Cheirogaleus medius. The sequence continues at coordinate 3,542,614 of VBSM01003144.1, forward strand.
ATTTAGAATGAAGACAGTATAAAAATTCAACAGAATGCATGCTTATTTCACAGCCTATGACAAACCCAATATGCCATGAAATACAAACTGGATCCCAAGTCAAGAAGAAATGAAGTCCTTATCAGAAGTGAGAATGAAATTCACCCACTTGCTCTGTTTCAGTTGTACGCTCAGTTTTTAAATTTTAATGATAGAAGAGAACATATTGGAGTTGTAACACACACACACACAGACACACGCACTTCACACAGTCAAACTGTAATTTTCCCATCTGGACAAAGAGAAAATTATACTGAAGGCCAAGCAAAAACATAGATTTACAATGCTATGACTCAACAAATATTAATCGAGAGTGTGCATGTGGCAGGCGCCGGTCTAGATTGTATAAGTCCAGCCAATCACCTTGGAGAAAAAAACAGTAGGACAAAAATGACATTCACAGAGATCAAACATTGGAAAAAGGGAAACGTAATATTTGGGGGGTCTGGATATATTAATAAAATCCTATGAAGACAACATAGGAAACAAAGTGTTACTTCGGTCTTCGGCTGGGTCCTTAAAATATTACAAGAGTATACTGTGATCACTGTCACTCCACAAGCAGGTAACAGTATACACGTAAGAAGGCTCACCCTATGCCAAAGCCCAAGCTTGTGGCCAAACACTGTCTACAAAGAGCTCTTGGCTCAGCTGCTTGGTGACACTGGGCAGCCAAGGGCTCTCAGCACACATGGAACATGTCAGTGGCCTTGACGCCAAGTTCCCAACACGAACCAAAGAGGAAAGGCAGTAGCCAAGAAATGTCACCTACCTGATGAATTTGGACTCCACAGGATCATAAAGAGACATGAGGACTTCAGCATCTTCTCCTATTTTACAAACCACATTTTTGAGGTTGACAAATAAGGCCAGAGAAGGGGTCGCAGCAAATTTAGCTTGTCTGTTAATATCTATGTTCTGCTTTTGAGACTGTGAATACAAAGAAAGCAGACAGTCACATCAGCCACGCTCATCACTAACCCCTCGCTCTTTCTATTTCCTGCAAGTGGAGAAAGGTACACACCCAGTTGGCCTAATACAGTAAAGCCACGGGTGTGGTCACTTTCTTATCCCACAATTCTGTAACAGTCTGGACTATTTTCAGCAAAAACTTTCAAGTCATCAATGAATCAGAATAATGATTATGTGTGTAGTAACTTGTTTAATTTTTAGTTCCCTCATTAGACTGAACCCTCCACGGATATCTCTGTCTCATGTATCCTTATGTCCCTGGTGCCTAGCACACAAGTAGATACTCAATAAATACTTGCTAAATCAATAGATGGCTCAGGCGATCAATTTCTAAATATCTGCTATATACACAATACCACTTAAGGTCATAGAAGATGAAAATAGATCAATAGGACATGTGTTCCCTGCCCTCACCGAGCTTGGAAGATGTCATCCTCCTACCACTATCAGAGAGGAAAGACAGAACCAAGTCTTGTTTCCCATCTGACAGATGCAAACACAAAGTCAACGCATTAAGACCCTGTCTCCTAAGATGACGTGCAACATGCTGTATACGACCCCTCAAGGGATAAGTCCTTTCATGTCATCAGTAACATGTTTACCACTGGGCTCCATCCTATTAATGATGGTAGGAAACACACTGTGTAATTGCGCCTTTCCAGGGTTTGTTTTTGGGCAAATTCTGGGCTTCACTGATATTTTACTAATGTTAAAAACTGTTACTGAGAAAATGTGTTCCAAATGTGGATGGCGTATGACAGAGAGCTAAACTTACCTTTTCTTCCTGCAATCTTTCCTCCACTTGTTTAGAAGCTATTTCGTGAGCTCTGAAGAGACTAATTGTGCTAGTGAGCTCTGGATCCAAAATATTCCCATCTTCATCTCTAACCACCAGGTCCAAATCAAGAATTCTAGAACAACAAGGATTCATAATTTCATGGACACAAAGCAAGGAGTTTGAATTCTTTAGTACAACCTCAGCCCCAGGCAACTGAGCAAATGAAAACATCCTAGAAAGTTGGGTTCACTCACAATATTAGGGAACACAATTCTGTGAGGTCACTTTAATTCAAAACGTATCGCCTTAGGGGAATTAAAAAAAAATTCCTCAATTTTTATTGCTAATGCAATAGTGGCTTTGTCTTCCAATGATAAATTTTATAGATCTACAAAACTCAAGTAAAATATATGTTTCTAAGTATTATGCAAAATATGGAAAGTCTTAAACACATACTATATATGTGCATATAAACACACACATATTCATATATATATTAATATATGCATTCATATACACATCCATAGGCCCAAACACGTGACAGTGGCAGTTGTGACATCAACAGTGAGTTCAGGAGGGAGACAAGGAGGGAAAAAAGCTGGAGCAGAGACACAGCTACCACCCTATTTATTTACAACTGTCTCGGGTAGGGTCCCTTGTACCTTGAGTCATTTCTAATCCCTACATTAGGCCCCCAGAAAACTTTCAATAAATACATTCTACTGTGTTGGAACACTAAACATATGGACATCATCCACAGTAATGTTAAGCAACTTCCCAGCCAGATGGCTAAATGTAGTAGCCAACTTAAAACACGATCAACATCTGGATAATAAATCTGTCCCATCTAAATGTGGAAATATTTTTTTGGAACATTCTCTCCAATTCCCGCAATCCAATAAAATTGTCAGGTGATTTTTGCCACAGATTTTATTTAAGGAGTAAACAAAGGCAATTGTGTAACAAACGAAATCAAGAGTTGTGCTAGTGCAGTATGTTCTGGTTTTCTCTTTTATAAAACACGCAGGTCTTAGGGCGGGAAATTAGCCACAGATTTCTCATACCTGCCATTGGAATTATATTCCTGTTATCGACAAGTCTACGCAAACAGGCAATTTTTTTTTCAGCATATGACAAAGGAAAGAGAGTCTTCTGCAAGAATGCTAAGTTTCAATTAGATAATATCTTCAACAGTTACAAATTTAAGAGGAAAATGGAATTGCTCATAAACACTCCATGTAGACAGACTAACTTCAGAGTTCTTTTCTTTTGAGGTCACACACCTTAAAGCTAGATATGAATCTGATCACAGGTCAAACATGTTTGATTTTTGGCATTGTGCCGAACCACTGCACCATTGGGAAGGTAATTACAAAAAAACTCATTTTTTCCTTTTAATATCTATTAAGTGAATTCCACTGAAGGTGAAGCAGGACCAACTGGGCTGTCAGCAGCATGAAGGTAAACAGACATTAACCAATAGAGGCTTTTTGCACTTCATGAAAACAGTCTCTGTAGTTGCAGAGTTTGTGGGGTGCCTCAAGAGGAACAGACATTTGAAGAAAAAAGTCTTTTAAGGTCTCATTAGTGATCTTTGTAACATGTTTCACTAACAAGACAAAGACCCTCTGCCTCCCAAATATCACTACTTATCCCAGCCCTGAACCTGCTCCTAAGAGGAGTCAGTGCTGCTGGGGCGTGGTCAGTGCCAAAGTTGGTGTGGGCGGGGCCAACTCAGGCAGGGGTGTGGTCAGTTCCTGGTGTGGGCGGGGCCGGTTCTGGCAGGGGTGTGGTCAGTTCTGGTGTGGGTGGGGCCAGTTCTGGTGGGGGTGTGGTCAGTTCTGGTGTGGGTGGGGCCAGTGCTGGGGGAGGTAAACTACAAAGCACCTGGTGTTAGGAGGTCCAGCCAGTAGGTCCAGCAGGCCACACAGAACAAGGCTCCCACAGGAAAAACACCAGGCTGCCGTGTACATCCGGCCATGTAATCACCTCAGACTCGCCAGGACAGACAATCAGACCCATTTCACAAAGGAGGAAACCTACACTCAGAGAAATTATTTATTCCAACACCAAACATCTACAAGAGCCCAGAGCCTGGATCCTCCATCAGGAACCCCTCAGGGCAGAGCCACACACTTTCCCAATGCTGAGTGCAAACCACCACATAAAGTGGCCTCTCGAGACAACCATTCTAAGTGCTTTTCTCAGCAATCAGTGCCTAACTGATTCTGAATCCAGAGTGTGTGTCCATTATGAAGGTGCAACTTAACACAGCAACGTAATCTAGAGACAATTCTATGGAGCCTAAAGCACCTATGAGGATGGAGATACAACCCCCTCTCCCCTGAAATTATGTGCAAAATTGTGTGTGTATGTCTCTGCATGTGTGAGTCTGTGTGTGTGTGTGTGTCTGTGCTGTGTTTGTGCATTTTTCTAGAGAGATGGTCCATGGCCTTGATCACATTCTCCAATGGACCCCAGAACCTCTCTCCCCAGGTTAAAAAAATAGATAAAAAAGATAAGAACACCTAAGTGATGAATGAAAAAGACACAAAAGTCCTTCTCCTTATTAAATCCATCTATCTTAAAATCAAACATTCAACACTGTGATATTATTTTGTATTATTTTGTTTCCTGAAGGAGGACGAGGAAAGTATGCCCAGAGCATCGGGCTTTAGAGAAATTATGGAGTAGCCTAGAGAGTCTTGGGCAAAAATCTGTCTTATTAAAGATTGTATTTCCTATCAAAATAGTAAATTACATTTGGAAACACTTCCTTCCTTAACTAGATTGTTGCATGATATAATGTACTTTCCCAGCTTCCTGCAGCCAAATTAAGCAGGTGGCCTCTGAACATAAGTTCAAAATAAGATACTCCAATAGAAAATAACATCAAGGCTCCAGAAGATTGGTTTTTGTTAAGCAAGTGGTCTTGAAATAGGTTTCACTGCAACAATATCCGATCTTACATCCAGAAGTCTGTGGCTTTCTGGAAAACCCAAACAAAAACCTTCTCCTATAGCATTTCTAATCCAAACCCTACATCTTGCTCATAATGTTGCTTTCAGAAAACTTTCACACTTGAAAAATATAAATTACTAGAAAATTATGTGATGCTTCTGATTTCACAGAAAGGCTCTTTAGTGTACCCAGGGCTCCTTTCAGCTGAACAGCTGGAGGCAAAGCCCTTCCCCTCTCTGACTTCCACGGCCCAGTGTATGAGATGAGAGGGTTGGACAAAACCAGAAGTTTCCCACATCTGCTGTCCAGCATGGTCCAACTCTATTTTTGAAAACTGAGATTTCCAGCCAGCATCCCGGACACCACAAATCAGAAGCTTAAGGAGGGGCCTGGGGATTCAGTATTTTGAAAGCTCTCCAAGTGATTAAGAGACAGAACAGCACTGGGGAACTGTGTGACCAGGTAATTGTTAAGGCTTCTTGCAGCTCTGATATTATAGGAAGAACCAAATAGCTATCAGGTGGGAAAGGGCATGGCCTCGTTCTAGTTACAAAACCCGGCAGAATTAGGATCAGAACAGTTCATTTCCTTTCAGCATGAGAAAACGCTTGTTAATGCTAGAATGTGCAGCTCTACGGGGGAGTGAGCACACCATCACTAAAGGCATTCAAGCAGAGGTGGGTGGGTGCTGGCTGTAGATGGGAGCTTCTGCAAGACACATAATTGCACAAAATTTGTTGTTTACCTAAATTCAAGTTTAGCTGGGCTGTATTTCTGCTGGTGAACTCTGGCAAGCCTACGTGGGTGACAAGTTTTCTGGTGACCTAATGTCCATTCCAACGCTCAGAACTTAGGATTCCACAGAAGGACACTCAGTGCTTTTCACTGCTCAAGAAACTACTCCCCCACCCCCTCCTCGAAATCTGGACTCAAAGTCAAATATTGTGAACAGAAAGTAAAAGTTTGTTGTTGGGGGTGGGGGTTCATTGTGGGGTCCCCTCTGGGATGGTGAAAGTGACAGGCTCCCAGCTTCTGGGCTCTACCACTTGAAGAATGAAGAGAACAGGTTTTGAGAATGACCCAGGAAACTGTCCTGATTGTCAGAATCCAATAGATAATACCTCATCCTTTTCAAAATGAAAACCGTGCCATGATTTTGATGTTAGAAATTTTGTTTTATGATAAAATGTGATTTTGGTCTCCTCAAGGCTTATGGTGATGTTATTATATTGGATAAATTAAGCATGAAATCATCTTTCAAACAAACAAACCTGTTTCCATAATCAATTTTGGCTGTGACCTTCTTCTTCAGTTCTTTGAGCTCATCCTGCGGCAGAGTTCCAGAAAGAATTTGTGACCGCCACTCGATAAGGTCGTAGATCATGTGCCGCACGCTTCGGAACATCTCCCTGTTATCTTGCTATCAAGGAGAGGGAGAAAAAGCCAATTGTAAAGCTTTTGATATAAAATAGCATTGTGGAGATAGCATAGAATGGATACTTCTTCAAACACACATGAAGTATATGTACGATATTGTTGGGAGTTAGTTAATGCTGAATGAAAGAGTGTTTTTAGCACAAACTGGAACGCATTGCATGGAATTTGGTTTCTATGAGACACTGAAAGAATAAAAAGTAATGTGCAATCCCCAACATTCCAGAGTATGCACAACTGCATCAAAAAGTTGACCCTAGCAGGAGCTGGACTTTGGGCTTCAACACCTGTTCATGAGTTCCTAACCTCTGACCCACGGATGGGCAGCTCTTAAAGCTGCCTCAGAATTAGTCTAAGCCTAAAGATCTTCAGAAAACCCTACACCAGGGATCCTTCTGAGCACACTAAGAAACTGAACTCCAAGCCTTGCTGTCAGCTGAGCTACGCAGAAAAACATGCCGCAGAAAAACATGCCGCTGGGCTGGCTCCCTGGCAGGCTGCGATGCATCCGGCCCACACAGAGACGCTGCTGCTGCTGCGAGAAGCCAAATCCCCACCTACAAGCTCTTGGTGCTTTTATGCCACAGGAAAATGTAAATAAGATGCAAAATTCACACTTCTTACCACTTTCTAAGTATTCTGATGGGATTGATGCTACAAAGAAAAGCAAGCGTTTGCAACTGCAGGAGTGCAATCCTCAAGGAGATGAGGGAGCATCCGGAGGGAAAATAACCCAGTGGTTCTTTGAACAAAAAGGAATCTAGGTGGAACCTAATGTGATACAATCCTGAACATCATGGTCCCTTTAAAAAGTTAAAATGTGCCCTGTAATCCCAGCACTTTGGGAGGTCAAAGTGGGAAGAATGCTTGAGCCCAGGAGCTTGAGACCAGCCTGGGTAACCCTGCGAGACACTGTCTCTATAAAAAATAAGAAAGAAAATTTTAAAATCTTTTAAAAATTACAATGTGCTCATTGCTTCTTCTAAAAAAAAAGCCCCCCTCTACATATCTGAACCATGCACCCCACTATTTCTACTATATCACCTTATTTCTATGAGTTTCTAATATCCCCACCACCCACCCATCAGGCACCCTAACAGGCTATTTTTCATTCCATGAGCTTGTCTTTATAATGTTATCCTAATTTTATTTTCTTAAATGAAAACTAAATAGTCAAACTTAATGATTTGTTACAAAATTATGTTCATTTCCCTCTTACTAATTCTCCTTGTCCATTTCTCTAAGGCCGTATCAAGTATCTAAAATCGCTAACATTTTGCTAACATCTACAACCACAGAACAGAGCAAAAATTCTACATAAAAACATCTTTGGCTTGGCTTTGCACAAATCCAACAAAGTAAGTCGATCAGAGGCAAATTTAAGTTTTGTCAGAGGAAACCACAGTGATCATTAAGAATGCCTATTCCAGGGTTTTCTGGCTAAAACTGTCCACTGACATATTAGTCAGCATCAATTCCTGTTTGCTTTGTTGCCATGTTTTTGTTTAAAAATTGCTAAGTTGAAGATGAAACACCGACTACAAAATTGCTCAGATTTACACAAAACATTCATGGCTAACTTTACGCTTTTAGGTTTTTGAGTACGTTTGATGAACAATTACTGCAACTGCTTATTACTGTGCATTTATAGGAAACCACTGTATAATCAGAAACCACAAGCCTGCCCAACAAGCAGCTGTGGGGCTTTAGGAAGTTTTCTATGCTCCCAAGAAATTAACGCACTGACTTCCTTCCAGAGCCCTTGCTTGGTGATAATAACATTAGCATATGAGAAATCAACACTCTGAATAGAAATACAGGCTTAACAAAAGGTAATCTTCTGCAAATATGAATTTATGTGCAAAGAAATGCCCTGAGGGAATATGAAATAGGAGATGTCAGAGCTTCAACCTCTCCGCATTAATAAGACTTCTGTGATCAGAAGGACCGGACAATTGCACATGAAACGAGAATGCAAAATATTTCCCTATCCCTGTCACAAAAGCGGGTAAATCTAGATGATTGTAGTTTTCCTTAAATGATAAGAGGCATTACCTACTGTCAAACAACGGCAAAGAAATAAATAGTAATCCCCCATCCATGAATAAGCACCTGTTATTGTTTAAAGTTTATATTTTCATGATGAAAATATAAACTCTGAGGTGACATCAATGCAGATCGCCTGACCCCGTGTTCCAAGGGCCTTTAAACGATCACGTTTCCCTTTCCGAGGCAAGGACAGGCAAGTCCCCAGGTCCTTCCCTCCATACCCCACTGTATCACAGTGAGCACAGCTGCACCCGAACACAAAGCAGGTCACAGGCCACACAGCCCCCAAAAGTGGCCAGACTATCGGGCCATGTCAGTTTCTTTGCCCTTTCTGAGTAAGACCCTATCCCAGAAGTTCTGCTTTTAAGGTTCCCAGGGAAAGAAAAACATCTCATTGGTATTGCAAGGTCTGAGAAGACCATCCATTCTCTATTTTTTTTCCCCCAGAGACAAGATTTTGCTCTGTTGTTCAGGCTGGAGTGCAGTGGTACAATCATAGCTCCCTGCAGTCTCAAATCCCTAGGCTCAAGTGATCCTCCTGCCTCAGCCTCCCAAGTAGCTAGGACTACAGGTACATGCCAGCACACCTAGTTAATTTTTTTTTTTTGAAACAAGGGTCTTGCTATGTTGCCCAGGCTGGTCTCACTCCTGGCCTCATGTAATCCTCCCACCTTGGCCTCCTAAAGTGCTGGGATTACAGGCGTGAGCCACTGCGCCCAGCCCGTTCTCTATTTTTAAGCGTTGATCAAACATCCCGTTTGCTTACCACGTAGAGCTGCCTCCAGATGGTGGACCACTCTCGGAGTGTTGTGGTGACCTCCTGGATGAGGGGGAGGTCGCTTGGGATGACGGTTTCATGTTGCCTGGGATAAAAGAAGGAAGAAGCGGCTGAGTCCATGATTTCATTAACTGCTGTGAGCCGCACCTGGTAAATTCCAACTCCAGGCCACAGAGTTCAACATTTAAGCAAATGGAAAGAAAATATACAAATAACACTGTGTTCAGGCAGATAAGTACATACATACATCTCTAAGAATGACAGGTACAGAGCCTGAGAGTGTTCATACATTATCCTGCATGTAAGCCATCCACCTCGTATGTCAAGGTAAGATGAAGGAGGCAAATAACATCCCATTAAAGTCTACAGAATGTCAAGGTCTGGCAAGTGGAAAGCGTATTCATAATACGTGTACCCATCTATCTTAAAGATGCCATAAATTACAAGCAGTCTGTGTGGCATTAAAATGCAGGTTTGGGTTAAGATTATTTTTACATTTCCATCATGCATAAAACTCATTATATGATAATACATGAAGCAGTTATCCTTGGCGAAATACGAGAGGTTACAGCTTTCAAATGTCCGATTATTCTCCCTGATCCCCTCTCTGATTATCCTCTTGCCCTTTTCCCTCCAACGCAAAAGGTTAACCCTTGAGTAGTTCTTAACTCATCTGTATCTACATATTGGTTGTCGTCAAGCCAACCGTTGTTTTCTGGGCCGATACTCCAGATCAGGCACTACCCAGAGTCTGGCTCAGACTGCCCGGGACGGGCGGGAGACGGAATGTGTTCCTTGTACAGCTCGGCTGGCTGGCCCCAAAGGTCCTCTGTGTCCTGGACAGACAAGAATCTGGCCAGCATGCAATGTCCAGGGACACCCACACCCCTTGATTTTCACAGCACCCAGCCCTGTGGGAGGGACCCCGACGTTGGCTCACAACTGGGGTTCAGACCTGCAATGACTTATTGAGGGTGGGGGAGGCTCCCATTGGAGTCCCTGAAAGAAAGCTGGCCTCGAGGCGAGGTCTGGAACCAGATGTCTGAGGGAGGGGTGCATACAAGACCATCCCCCAGAAAACTGCTGTTAACAATGACTCTTTGAAGGGAGATCGTCCATGTCTACTGAGGGTCGTGATTGTTAAAACAGTCCTGCGGAGCCTGTCACCAAGTTTCGTGGTGAGGATGTTGATGAAAGTGTGGCTCATCACACTCTGCACTGTCATCCCACAAGGCCTGCGGGAGAAATTCCTCTCCACTCGCACCTGAGCACACTCATCAGCACCGGGGCAGTTTTCATGCCGAGTCCCCTCGGCGCTCTTCACACGGGCTCCGGGACACTCGGAGCTCAACCAGGCTCCCTGTCACCACACAAATGGGGCCCCAAGGCCTGCACCATGTCCTGGCCTCAGTTCTGGTTCCTTCTTACCCTCCTGCCTTGTGATGGGCCTCACCTGTGCCTTGGACTAATGTGCCAACAGCACCCATGCACTTGACCCGGCTTCATTATGTTGCCTCTGTTACCACCTTGTTACCGGCCAGGCATCAGGAGCACCCCGACCCGGCGACGCCTGCCCTGCAGGCTGCCGTGACACGGAGGGAGCGTCAGGCAGGGCATCCCACATGAGTGGGATGGGGTGCAGTGGGGGACGCTGGGGAAAGGATACAGACTTCACTTAGACGGGAGGAATAAGGTCGAGAGCTCTACTGTACCACCTGGTGACTACAGTTAACAGTGGTGTACTGTGCACTAGAAAACTGCTAAGAGTAGATTTTACGTGTTCTCATCACAAATAAATGAAAAGTACGTAAGGTAATGCACATGTTAATCAGCTTGATTTAGCCATTCCATGATGCACCCAGACTTCAAAACATCATGTTGTACACCATAAATATATATAATTTTTATTTGTCAATTTAAAAAATAATTATTTGAAAAGACAACGAATGGGACATAGCAGGTGCCCAGCCAACCACGGTGATTCTTGTTAGTCACTCGGCTCCGCATAACTGCACGAGGCGGCAAGAGACCGGTCAGGGCTGGGGGGCCCGATCTGAGCATCACCTGTACAGAGGGGACAGCTACAGGTGAGAGCAACAGAGGCCGTGTCGAAAGGGGAGGACAGCAGAGAAACAGGAGGCCAAGGACAGACCCAGAGAGGAGTGGGCAGGGGACACAGACGACGTGAAGCACCCAAGCTGTATAAAGAGGACAAGGAACATCGGAGTTCACAGGAGCTGCACGTGACGTGCATGGCCAACAGCGCCCAGCGCTGCAGGAAGCCTCCTGAGGAGGAGGACTGAGAAGACACCGTCAGGCCAGGACAGGAGGAGGCACCGGCGAACAGTCAGTGCCGGGGCAGGGGGGAGGCAGCGTGGGAACTGCTTTGGTTATGGGGGAAAGATACAGTACAGGTGGGAACAGGCATATAGTAACCACTGGGCATGTCTGAGAGTGAAAGACGGCCAGTGTCCAGGGAGAAGAGAGACCAAGCAAGAGACCCTGCAAGAGAGATGGGACGATAACTTGGAGAGCTGGAAGGCAGGCAGGGCTGGGACGACAGAGCGGCCTGCGTCGGCACTACACAGGAGGGAGGACCAGGAAAAGGCGGGAAGGTGGCCATGCACAGCAGTTTGGAGGAAGGGGGAGAGGTGAGGTCGCCTGTCAAGCCTGAAGGCAGGGGTGCTTCAGGAGGGAGCACAGGGGCAGCGGGGGTTTCATGGAAGCAGCAAGGCAGACAGGCATGGCCAGGGTCGGAGCGTGGGGAGCGATCCCAGGGACCCCAAAACATCAGCAGGGAATTGGTTCCGAACTGCTCATTTCACCGTCTCAGTTCACTCGCCCACAGTGGGACCCTCAGTCTGCAAGACCCAGTAAAAGGAACCAAACCTGTCTCTGCATGTCAGGGTGGGTGTGACTCTATTTACTGAGAATTGGAATAATCTCTTGTTCACTTTATTATTATGCTTCACAATTACAATTTACATGTACTCTTTTATATACATCAGGCTGCTTTTTAAAAAAAAAAAAATCAATCATATACGGTCTGACTGGTATAAGGATTCTGATACAAAGTACATCAAAGATACACTTTATTCAGTTACTTCCACAATAGGGCAAAAGTTTCCAAACTCTCCTCTTTTTCTTCCCCTTAAAGCTTTGCATACAAAACATTGTACCTGTCTAAAAAAAAATACCATATTGCAGGTCATCACCATTCATGCCTCTAAATTATTTTCTTCGTTTTAATTATGCACCATGGAACTACAGAACCCGAACAGTCCTTTTCATATGTTAAAAGTACGGTGCTTGGAAAGGCAATTTTGCAATCAGCCAAAGAGATGTCATTATGCAGTAATCATATGATTAGTAATTTTATAATTTACATATTTAACTGAGTGTGAAGACGTAGCAGAGACAAAAAAAGAAAACATTTTAATGTTCCTTCTTCCAAGTTCACACCTGGTTATTCATTTGCCATTCCTGCCTAATGGGTTCCTGTTCTACAAATGTTCTTTTAATGATCTTATACATCAGTTTTATGACCTCTAGGAAACATACATCACAATTAGACAAAACGTAAATTCATACATGTCCCAATTTAACAACTGTTGCCTCACCCTGAATTCCATTTGTGTCATACCCTGAAATGTCTTCCCAAAAACAGGACTCAGAGCGGGGGGCTGTGGAATCTCTGCCGAATGGGGTAGTTCACAGAGGCAGCCCAGAGCATCAGGGCCAGCACTTTCCAAAACTGACCTCAGGTTCAAGGACAACGACTACAGTTATAGTGCTAACTTTAGACTCTTTAAAAGATCAAGGCCATGTTGTCCACAACTCTGAATCACAAGTCCCCTTTTTCTCCCCCAAATTCCTGTCCCATCATAGCCGATCACACCCATTGTCTTAACCCCCTAATAGTACTCTACCATACATAGGAGCAATAAAACCAAATATAATAATTGCAATTCTTCATTTAAACATGAAGACTAGACTCACCCTTTTCCTTCAACTATCGCTTCTTTAAGATGAATATATGAAGCAGGAAATATACCCTTTGGGGAAAAAAAAGAAGTAGATTTTATAATCAATATGAATACTGATCACAAATCAAACAACAGCCCCCAAAAAGGTGTGGGTAGGGGTGGCTGGATCACTATTAATTTTGCAAGTCTTCTACTAAGCCTCATATACGACATATCAAAGAAATCACAAAGAAGTGGAAAAGATGACACTCAACCAGTTTGTAGTCCAGAGAGTCTGCAGATGTCTTAGAAGAAAACAGACAATGTGTTCATGAAGGAAAAATTCTGCAAAGACACAGACAACTCCTCATCCTCTCTGTGGCTCACACCTTGTTTCCACCACTGACCTTGCACAGGCAGATCAAAGTCCAACTGATGCCTAAAAAACGGTTTTTGGTGCTGGTCTTTGACAGTTTCCTCTTTCAAAATGATAAAACTGTCATCGGACATTGGTTTAAACCACTGATTTTCCCTTGCGCACTGACCATTTACCTAGACCCACAGGGACTTTCTCGTAGATCTCCCAATGGAGGCCATCTGGGAAATATAGGAAGGGAGGCCGATTTCGCCCATCTACACGACTGTGGTGGGAGACACCAGCTTCTGTTCACGTGGTGCCTGGGTCTCCTAAGTGCAGCGCACCCAAGAGCCCAGCAGAACAGAGCCCAAGGGAGACAGTTTCTCAACAGGACTCACAGCATCAGGCACCGTCTGGAAAGTGCCGGGAGGCGCTTTATCAGGGTTTGGGTGCTGCTTCCTGAGCATGCAAAATAACCCCCTCCCCGGAGTGAGGCAGAGGCGAGCCCAGGAAAGGCAGGCTGGGGGCTCGAGCAGCACCACGAAAGCCACTTCCTGTGGGAGGTTTATTGCCTACGGCGGCCGATACCATTAAATGGCCGCCCCGTGGCTTCCAGGTACCTGTTTTGGAAACAGGAACTTCTGATTGGGTCTTCCTGGCACCTACACGGGACATCCAGAAACCAAACTTTGAATCATGCCTGGGACGGGAAGGGGCAGGGCAAAGGGCTGAACCGGCCTGGCAGGCACCACTGATTCATGCTCCTCCGGCCTGCCAGGAACGTGGCCGAATTCCATATAAAAAAGAATTATATAAACAGGGAAGGTGGCAGACAGAGAGTCAGAGACTGAGCCACAAAGAGGACTGAAAAACCCAGCACTGGGCTGCTCCATTCAGGTCGTAGTTATCCAGGATACCTCCAAATCCCAGCCAGGGTGTCTCAGGTGCACAGTGGGCATCTTTCCACGATGCCAGTAGGTGTGCACCCTGGTGGGGGAACAAAACAAACAAGCCAATCGTGTCCCTGCCCATGTCCCCAGGCAGAGACACCCCTCAACCTCAGCAAACCCATGGGAGAATCATAAAGCCACAGGAGGGATGGTGGGTGGATGAGGCTGACGCACCTGGAGGTTTGGAATGAGCAACTGAAGCTGGGGCCATGCAGGACCAGCCCCAATCAATTGCACATCTGTAAATATCTATGCTAAGGTTGCTTACAGATCACTTAGAGTCAGGATCCCCAGGGGCTACATCCCTTATGGAAAAATAACTACCTCCCGACCCAGCTCTATCCTGTCAACGAGTTGCAGTATCTGGGCCCCCGGGCGCAGAACAGGGAGTACCTACTGGGGGCAGAGGGAGATCCCACATTGGGACCAGTGACAATGAACACTAAGTAAACATCACAGGAAAGTGAACAGCTTGCCTGGGGCACGCCCAGCCCAGAAAGCAACAGCTCTGTCCTGAGTACAGTAGGGGAGGGGAGGGGAGGGGAGGGGTGGGGTGTTGGTGTCCATGACCCCAATCTCTTTATTACTAAAGTCCTCAGCTGTGGCTTTCCCAGACGAAACTCAGGGTTTCATCAGTAGGAATACACTCTCGACTGTAGAAAGAGGAATCAATGTGAAAATAGAACTTCCCTTGGACAAATCTATTCCCTATCCCCCTGGTTGCAAGCTATTGTGCCCACACCTCAAGGCTGCGGGTCACTGGATGTGTGGAGACCCGTAGCCCACGCCCAGCGTGGCAGGGTTGAAGGGAGAAGTCCTCGCTCCAATTTGCAGATCTGGCTCCCCACTTTCCTCACGTTGGAATATCAACATGACCATGCCAGAGGAAGGCTGTCGGGGGACCAACCAGGAGCCCGGACACATGATGGTGTCACGTGAGCGTGCGCCACCTCACAGCCCTGGCAGAGTCCAATCTGCTCGGCACAGCCTGGGCAGCCTCTGGGCAGGCAGAGCAGGGAGGCCCTGGCGCTTGAGCAGCTGGACCTCAGAAGCCTGATTACAGGCTCAGGACCACAATCGAGAGTCCAGCCCAGTAGGGAGAGGCAAATTGAAGACACAGAAGTAAGATGAACCATCCATCTGTCAAATATAGTTAGATATTAAAAGTTAACGTGGACAGACTGACCACAGCTTAGCACGGATGGTGCTTCAAAATCGTGACACGGTAGAACGAGACAGAAGAACAATAATTAGGTTTTGCGAAGCTAAGAATGTTAGAGCCACAACAGAACTGTGTATGGGAGTGTCCACCACAACACTCCAAGATGTAATTACATGTCCCAGTTTCAGAAATTCAGACAACCATGCATGCAAACCGCCCCGGTAGAGCAAGCTCCTTTGTTCACTACCCAACTCAAGCAGCACAAAAAATAGTCACAAGCAAGAGGACAATGAGCACGCATGAGCTTTGCAAATTTGCTAATTTATCATCAAGGATAGCACAAGATTGAAAACTGTGAGCGGTATTTTCTTTTCCTGAAGTCATTATACCCAGCTCATTCTCCAACACACGCAGTGCCCGAATAGGATGAAAATTCTATCAGGAGAAGAAGAGAGCGGCAGGCCAGCACGTTATCACAGCCCGGCAATGCACTCGCAGAAAGGAAGCTGCAATTCCTACGCACACATATTGGTCAGAAGAAAACAATTCAAGATAGTTCACATTCCAATCCCTGTATTTTTTTAAATTCAGAGAAAGAGATATAGAAGCAAAACTCTTAGACGCAAATAAGGCAGAATTGATTTTCTCTCACAGTTTGATTTATGAAGGGACATGCATCGTGTTTAATAAAAAGGAGGACTTACCTTCTTAGACTTTTTCCGTAAGGTGTAGCCTCTGTACCACCCTAAACAAACACAAAGTTGAAACAGTTAGTACAAACAGACATAATAGGGTCTCAGCAATGACTTCATTGTGTACACAACTCATTGTTTCACACAACCAGGGAAGTCAGTTTGTCACCAGAATTCGGTAATCCTAACGCTTTGGAGACAGACTACGGGGTTTCCTGGAGAGCATTTCAGCAGCGCGCTTGGAGCGCTAACAACCTTCACGCCTTCATCTCCACGTGCCTCACGCGGCCCTGAGGCAGCAAGAAGTTAAGATGCACAGTTCCAGGAGGAGGGCTTGTCCTTTCAACCACTTGCCCCTGAGTAGGCTCCTTGTGCATGCATTTTCCTATCTCTCCCTCTGCCTGAGTTGGACCAGGGTCTCCCCGAGTGCACATACCAACGTCACCAGATCACCGAGAGCTGCCCGGAAACAGAAAACCCATTGATAGCGAACTTCCTCCCTCTTCCAGATGGAGGAGCTTTGCCCTGGAGCAGCCACAATCTCACAAAGTACCTTCTGTGGCAAAGACACAGCCCAACAGGAAGCGCCAGGGCCAGGAACACAGGCCCACCTACCGCCTTCGGGCTTGGCCCGCTCCAACTTCCCGTCCCCTCCAAGTGGTCAGAGAAAGAAAGCAGCAAGAGCAGAAAGACGTGCTAGCACCATTTGCACGCAGCAAATGCTGAATGGAAGAGTCCCTTGGACAACAGAGCAGACCTGACCACACCCCTGGCACCCCCCATCGGGCAGACACTTGTCCCCACAAACAGCCAGGAGTCCATGGCCACCCCACCACTGCATGGTACCAGATGGACATTCTCTTATCCCACATTCTGAAGTCACTCCAGGTTACCTTAGTTTCTGGAAATCAAATCAAAAGCTCAGAAACAAATCCCAACTCTGCCACACAGGAGCAAAATGATCCCTTTTATAGAGAGCACTTGGAAAATGTAAATTCCCAGATAATAACCACATATTGGGTTTTTCTACACCATCAAAAAGTCAAAGCTCAGAAGCCAGGGATGTGTGAATTGGAGAGCAAGCTCAGACAGACTGAAAATGGGCCCATGTTGCAGCAACTGGCCACCACCCCTCTCAGGAAATGACAGTTTCAACAACCAGGGGTGAAGAGCATGATTATGAACCAGAAAATGACAGTGTTAAAATGAGCAAAATCCTCAAGGGATTATTAAACAGATGTTTTCTAAATACCCAGAAAAGGAGACAGAAACTGCCATGACCCTTGCAAAGGTTGTGCAAAGACTCAGGGACATGACCAAGTCAAGCCACTTCACTTTCCTGACATGGAAACTAAAGAGATTGATTAGGGGACCCACAAATACAAAACGTCTACATTTCAGCCACTCGTTTAAAGGCTTTTATCTCCTGACAGCCACACTGTCGAGGTCAGTGGATTCAATAAGCCAGCCCAGAATCAGTGCCCATCAGTGACACGGCCGTCACAGACAGCAGAGTGGAGAGCGGGAAGGCAATGCAATGAGGCATTCGAAAGCTGTGTTTACTCAATTTAAAGGACTGTTTTTTATCCTATTATGTATCTCCTGCCTTTTCGGCATTAATATGCCCTTTCTTTTATGAAACGGACAAAGGATTAACAAGAAAAAGACAGCAACCAAGTATGGAAACAAAGTTTATAAACAATGTACAGATGAAACCCAAAAGACATACATATGAAGACATGCTTAAGCCTAATAATAATCATCATCAGAGAAACGAAAACTTACGATGTAACATCACTACGCAGTGAAGAGTGGCAGAAATCAGAACGTTGCACGACGTGGCAGTCCCCGGGCTCTGTGGTGGGAACGAGACTACAGCAGACCCTGCCCACCCAGAGCCCGCACCCCCACATCCGAGATTCCTGGGAACACAGCCCAAAGATACCAGCACACCGGGGCACAGCGGGACAGACACAGGATGCTCGTGGCAGCGGGATCTCAGGTGGTGGGAAGTGGGGACAGACCGAGTGCCCATAGCTGGGAGGGCAGTTAGTGAAACAGGGACATGCACACGAAGCAGTTAGGGCCACGGATGGTCTAAAACGGCACAGTTAACAGAGTGCATCTTAGAACACGAAGGCAAAAAGTAGGAAACAGAATGAGAGCTGTAACCAGACTTACATACATTAAAAATAGATGTACACCAAACAGTACAAGAACACAGGCAAACAAAAGGACCCACTTCAAACACAGTCTGGAGTTTTACCTAAACGTTACTAGGTGGTTGTTTCTTTCCTTTCTTTTTTTCCTTCCTAAGCAAAACGGAAACCTCTGGTTTTCCTTCCTAGGATTTTTTGTATTATTCCTTCAACTAACTGAGCCCACAGGCTATGTGCCAACGACTGCACGAGGCAGCACAAATAGAGAAACCCTCTGTGAGCTCATAGACTGGAAGGCCCCTAAGGCAAGCAGGGGTCAAACCACAAACTGTGTTGCATGACAGCTTAGCATGAATAGAGAGGAAGTCCTGCCAAGGGCTTTGTGCAGAGGAGTGAGAGACTATATTAATAATAGAACGATACCTGGCTGCTCTGTGGGGAATGGCAGAGAAGGCATGAGTTTGGGGGCGGCAAGACTCACAGCTAGTAGAGTTAAATTCTCCCTGGCAGGGCTTGCTAGTGGCCTCCCTGCAGTAAACAAACCTGCTCCAAACAAGAGACACCCACCCGAGAGATAGGCAAATATGGGCAAGACGCAGTCCCCAAACTCTGGGAGGGCACAGTCCAGCCCAGGACAATGGCAGGCAAGTTATTTTGGAAGAGAATAGATCATTATCACTTTTAAAAATTTGAATAAATTAAGTTCAAATTATCAAAAGACAATTTCCGAATCTTTGTGCAACGTCCCAGGTACAGCGTCCAGTCCCTGGAGGTCCTGTGGAAACGAGCAGACCCCTGGCCACACAAGAGTCGTAACAGCCAGGCCGTGGCCTCAGCTCCCCTGTCTGGCCGGCCCTGGACACTGCTAAAGGCAGGGGCTTACACGAATGACCCCCCCAAAGCTCTTCCTACCTCCACGTTGACCTGGAAAGTTCCTTTTCTTTGTTCTATGCTCTAAGCCTTCGTGAGCCCAAGAAAGAGACAGTAACCATAACTTGAAGATAAATTTGTTCTTTGAACCTTAAAAATAAAGCGTGATCATCTAGAAATTACATCCTCTGGAGCAAGCTTGATAACATCCTGAAAAGGATCATGCAGAAAAAGAAAACTTCACATACAGAAAAATCTCCTTAGAGGAAAAAGAGGGGAGGGGGAGAGGAAAGAAAAAAGAAAATGCCAGACTCTGATATAAATCATGAAATTTAAACGAGAGGAAGAAGCAGGAAAACAAAGGGGAGTACATTATTCCATCTTCATTTAATGATAATGAAGTCGCCAAGTTTCCCAAAGTCAAAAACTACTTCCCCCAAATCCATTTCTCTGATCAGATTCTGATTAAAACCAAAAGGTAGTTGTCAAGGAAAGAAAATTCATTTTATGTTAGAAAAGAGTCTTTGCAAAGACTGAAATATTTTAATCAGAATCTAAGAAGACTGACTAGCCCAAAAAAACGAATGCTGACTGTAGATCCCTTATCATGATGTCAGCCAGAAAGTCAAACGCCTGCCATCAATTTTTTTTGAAGTTAAAAGTATTACGATGACCAGTGATGCAATTAAGGATTCCACTGTTTAAACAGTACATTCTTCTTCTGAACGAGAAACTGAAGTCCCCACATACCCAGGCTCCACAGGAAATCGTTAACTAGTCAGGAATGACATCATTGCCCAGTGTTTATTAAGCAGGATTTCAACTTCAACTGACAGGCGGCAAAAATGAAAAAGATGTAAGACCATTCCCCTTCAGATCAGAAGTGTCTGAGAGGAGAGGTTTGATCCTTAACCTCTACTGAATTTCTCTCTGTTTCCTCCCAGCCACTGGCAAGACGTACTGAGAGGAGATAAGAAAATCCAACTGTCGGCTGTAAAAACTGAAAACAAGCAGAATGCGCCCATCACAACCACCCGTTCAAGGAGGGACAGGGTCTGGTTTTGCAGAGTTACATGGGCTTCCTGGCACAGGCCACGAAAGCTGACTTTCTTTTATCAGATGGGACTTCTTTAGGGTAAAAGGTGCAAATGGAATGGGATTCTAAGTCAGCATGCATCGGATGGGCAGTGAGGGCGTCAAACATGGGTATTTTAATAGGTCTGTGCTTCTCTTGGAGGGACACCAGAGCCGGCCACAGCTTGCCTAGGGCACAGAAGCTCACACCGCTTCACTCCTTGCAAAGTGGATTCAAGGACCAAGTTGAAAGTTCAATTTGTGGATGACTATGGGATGTCTACAATTTCCTCCCCTACCTCGACCTCTCACTTGGACGGGTTTAGTTAAACCTAATCTAAAAGCAAAGCAAATTTGCTCCTGAAATTATCCATTCTTTTCAGATCTCTTTTTTCATATGCTATCTGGGAAGTACCCCCTTCAAGCAGGATATGAAGCCAACAAGTCAAAAACACAATCTTACACAAATCTGAGCAATCTTTAAAAACATCAAGCTTCACTTCTATGCAACAAGAACCACAGCATAAAACAAAAGGTGCCTTGCTCAAGGCAGCTGCAAAACACGAAATATGAAAAACAAATGTCTGAAAAACCAAGCACACTGAAAAACCACTGTTACCAACAGTTTATTTATTGGATGACTGTAATGATTGCTTCTCTGGACTGCATCCCACATAACTGTGACAAATCTCTGTTCCTCCCGAAGAAAATGGAGATTACAGGTTTAAAAAAAAAACAAAGATGAAAATTATGGTTCTTCTGAGACATGCTGCTAACAGATCTGAGGGCATTTAAAAAAAAACCTCACAATTCATATCAAATACATCAAAACAATGCACTAAACTAAAATATCTTAAACGTCATTATTATCAAGTAGTCAGTTATTAAGTCAAGATTTACATACACTTGCAAAGTAAGGAGCTAATGAGGTTTTTTGAAGATGTTAAAAATGGGAATTTTTATTTTTAAGTTGATCTTAATAAAACATTATTGAAAGAATGTACAATTTCACTACACCCTTACCTGAAAAGCCATCTATCTGCAAGAAAATTAATCATGAGAACAGAAACTGATTGCATATGTTTTTGTAACAGGGTGATGCTGTGCCCAGTAGGCACTGAAAACGTGTGCTCACTGCCCCACAAGAGAAAAGGTACCAAAATGTATACGCACCTTCGTATGTCTCTAAGATGTGCACAGTGTCTCCTATCTGCAAAGAAAGTTCATCCGCTCCCCTGGCGTCATAGTTATAAAAGGCTGTGATGGAAAAGAGGGAAAACACATTAGTAGATGTCGAAGTGACTGTGCTGGGTTGTTTTTGCTTGATTTAACGTTGTTGGGTTTTAATATTGAAATATAGTCAGTCTTTGCCTGGATCATTCTCTCTGATACCCACGAAAGTAGCCTTTCCTTTCAGAGACAAATGAAAAGGGCCAGTAGTTTAAGTAGAAGAAATTCATGACTGCCCATAACATTAGATAACCATAAGTGATTTTTTTATTGTGCTAAAATATATATAATGTAAAATTTGCCATTTTAACCATTGTTAAATGCACAATTCAGTGGCATTAATTATATTCATAATGTTGTGCAACCATCACCCCTATATCCAAAACCTTGTCATCACTCCAAACAGAAACCTAGCACCCCTTAAGCAATAACTCCCCAGCCCTTGGTAACCTCTAATCTACTTTCTGTCGCTAGCAGTACCTAGGTACCTCATGTAAGTGCAATCATATAAGCAGTATTTGCCCTTTTATGTCCGACTTCTGTCACTTAGCATGATGTTCCCAAGGCTGATCCATGTTATACCAGGTGTCAGAACCTCATTCCTTTTTGTGCATGAATAATACTCCATACGAGTGAATGTTTATAATAGGAAGAGAACTGAGGACACTGTTAACAGCACTTTGAGTGTCACTTCACATACTATTGTCTATTTACACCAATGGATTCTTTTGATTTTCCTAACTGTGAATCAATTGCACATGGACTGAATATTCTTTGGAAACCAAATTAATAAAAAATTATCATATAACAATGTTGATATTAAGCCAACAGGTGACATAACGATCACAGTAGATAAAAATATGTCCAGTGTTAAAAAGAAATCCTTAAAACTGACAATAATAGCCACGAAATGTCTGAAATCCTGAATGTTTACCCTGACATAAAGCTGTTCCTGTTTTGCATAAGGGTCCTATTGCTCCTAGATAAGCACCTAAAAATTCCTACCATTAAATTCGAAGCACACTTTCGCTCAAGCAGTATGGAATAAAGGCAACTTCCGCGGGTATAGAAAGGATGTCACGAAGCATTTAAGTCCCAAAAAGTATTCAACTAGCCCACTCTCAATTTAAAACACATATATATGTATATATGTACACATAGTGGTGTTCCCCCTATACATGGACTCTACCTAAAAGGATGTAACATTCAATGCAAAACTTATCTTCAAAATTGCTGATCAAATTTCTCATCCATCCATCCTAAACAGTCCAGCCAGACTGGACTATGCTTAATCGGCACCTTTATGGTGTTGCATTTCTAACCTTCGCCTTCACCACATCCTGTGCAAACTCCTCCGGCCAGCGCGCTGGGCCCTCCACCACCCGGACCACCTCGCCACACTGTACCGCACCTCCCAACCGCACACGCCCTTCCCTGGACCCTTCCTCCCACTGAAAGAAAGAAGCCGGCCCATCCTCTGGGTGCCAACCTATCCTCCCTGGCCACCTGGCTCTTGCCACAGGATGCACCTTGTCAAAAAGCCAGGCCCAACTATGCGTTTGCTCTTTCAACGCCACTCCCCAGACACCTGACCTCCTCTGTATTCTCTTCTATCTGAGCCAGGCTAATTCCAGACGTGTGTCTGAAGACGTCCCCTATCAAAGGAAAGAGCACCAGAGAGCAGAGGTCACACGCCTTCAATGTTTCACGCCCACACCTCCAGGGACGGCATGGTGCTTAGCTGTACAAAGGATTTAAAAACCCAAGTTGTCGGCATGTCAGGCTACAAAGTCTAGAACTTCAGGCCCACGCAGACCCTGTGGCGTTCACGGTCATGGTCTCTGGAAACAACCAAAATGGACAGGACAACACCTCTACCGCTGAGGACCACCCTGCTCTCCAGCAAGTGACCCACCCTCTCTACCTTCAGTTTTTCAGTCTGTAAAAGAGGGATATTGGTGCCCCCTCATAGAACTGAGCGTGCATTTCACGCCTTAAAGGAAGCAATGCCCCTGCCGGATTGCACGACGGGCCCCACGGTGAGTGCTCAGTTAATGTTGAAGGCTTTTATTGTGGTTGTATTTTTTTTACGGCTGCGAAGACTTCCATCACTACCAGAATTCTTTTTAGAAACCCAAAGCGAGCACACTACCACATGTTCACAAAAACCCTGCAATGACAAAAGCCCAACTTATGTAGAAAATCCTATTTTCTCAAGTATTTTCCCCAAAATTCATAAAATTTAAGTGGCCTCAACTGACAAAGATGATTATTAGTAGTTATAAAGTTTATCTGGCATTTTATAGTGAATCTTTAACAAGAAATAACTGCATCAGGTAAAATAAAGCCCAGAGCACATGCTGAACCTCCCCAGTCCAGCACTACCATATTCTTAAGCCGTTAGGAACCATAAATCCACGTATCTCAGATCTCAACAGCATCCCGCCAGCATGTCTATTCTGCTACAGATGTGGAAAAAATAAACATGTCAAAAATCATGAAAATGAAATAAAATGAGCACGTCAAGTGTAAACACATTCAGGCACATGTGAATTTGTAGAGCACATACACATAATTCTGTCCTTAGTGTTTCACCTTAAATACCATACTCCCCAATCCCTAAAGTAGACAGTGAAAAGCAGTGATGAAAATCTTATCCATGGATAGAGAAACTTCAAATTTAACTATGGTATGAGCCGACAGACCCATGATTTTATAAAGGAAAAAAGAACCTCAGAGGGTTATGCGGGTGGCCCCAAATCAAGCAGAGTGAAGACCAGAACCCCCGCTATGGTCTTTGTTCATTCTAGGATTAATGACTGAATAATCCCACATATGAAGGCAAATTAAGAGACTCAACTATGTAAGAGTATTTGACAAGGGAGTAGGAGAGAGGGGGTTAAGTACAGCAGATAGAATAACGGCCCTCCAAATATACCCAAATCCGAAATCCCTGTGCCCGTGAGCAGGCACCGTGTATGGCCGGAGGGGAGGCTGCAAGTGTGATTAAGTTCAGGACCCTGAGATGGGGGTGGGGGGTTAATCCCGGATTATCCGGGTGGGCCCAATGTCATCGCAAGGGTCCTCGTTAGAGGGAGACGGGGAGAGTCAGAGTCAAGAGAGAAACAGATGAGGTCAAAGTGACACAAAAAAGGGAGCAGGCAGGGTGCAGTGGGTCACACCAATAATCCCAGCACTCTGGGAGGTTGAGACAAGAGGATGGCTTGAGGCCAGGAGGTCGAGACCAGCCTGAGCAACATAGCAAGACCCCGTCTCTACTAAAACTTTAAAAGATTAGCCGGGTGTGGTGGCACACGCCTATAGTCCCAGCTACTGGAGAGGCTGAGGGAGGATCGCTTGAGCCCAGGAGTTTGAGGCCACAGTGAGCTGCGATCACGCCACTGCGCTCCAGCCTGGGCCACAGAGCGAGACCGTCTCTAAGAAAAAGACAGGGAGAGCAAAACAAGCCAAGGGATGCAGCCACCTCTAGACACTGCAAAGGGCAAGGAAGCAGATTCTCCTCGCCGCCCCCCGTGGGAGCGCAGGGCTACTGAGACCTTGATTTTAGGACTTCAGATCTCCAGAATTGGAAGGTAATAAGTTTGTGTCATTTTTAAGCCCATAAGTTTGTGGTCATTTGTTACAACGACAGTAGGAAACTAGCATGTATGTGAAAAACAATTTAAGAGGGGTATTCTGTGGTTAATTTATTCACTCCGTAAGGCAGCCAGAGCAGAGATCTCCACTGCAGTCACCTGGACCCAGACAGATCCGGAGCTGTGATGTCCAATTCTTGCCTGGTATGAGAAAAACAAGGACAATGCAGGGAACTTTTAAAATAAACCCAAAAGTATTTAATGTAAGTGACTATTCCTTATTCTGATTATTTGACCTTTCAAAGTTGCCCTATTTAGGGGGTGAGCCAGGATGAGAAGTATCTTCTTCTTTATGAAGGACAAATGGCATGTGGATTAAAGATGTCTTCACCTGACACAGTACAAAGATGCAACCTTTCCACTAGTCACTAGGTTTTTCTTCTTCATTTTTCTGATCTGTTGGGGTCTGACATCAACTCCACTAGAGAATATGGTCATGGCATCTCATTCACATCTTGGGAAGTGTAGCATTAGCCTCCCTCTGGGTGGTGGGCTGTATGCGGAATATATTCCTCCCCTAAAACCCATCTTCCCTCTATGCTAATAGCCGGGCTACAGATGGCCGTCACTAGGTGTAGAGGCACATCCACGGGAATTTCTCAGTCCTGGACTGCAGAGCCCAGTGTAGAAGCCAGACATGCTTGTATGAGAAGTGAATTGGGAAATGAAGCAGTGAGAAGCCATGCTCAGAGTTCTTTCCCTGCATGACAATTTTCGTCATTGTTTTTCTAGAAGGGTTGGCAGTAGCTTGAAGTAAGCACACATGTGGATCTTTTCCCCAAAAGAAAAAATTAACACTCTGGTCTGTGCTTCATATAGCTTATATGCATCAGAGACTTGAAAAGGCAAAACCATCATCTCTGCTCAATCTCCTGATCACCTTTCAAACAGCTGCCCAGTAATGTAAAGAAATACCTGTGGCTCACAGAAAGAGAGGAAGGCTTCCATCTTCCATCTGCACCAGTATTATTAATGATACGGACCATGAGGTTACTACAGTTGCTGTTGCTGCTGCTGCTGCTGATATACTATTGGGATACCATAGATGCTTCTGCTGATTGTGATGACGATAGTGGTGATGGCAATGGTGATGGTGATGATGGTGCTGGTGATGGTGAGAGTGGTGGTGGTGGTGGTGGTGGCAGTGATGGTGGTGATGATGATGGTGGTGGTGGTGGTGATGATGGTGATAATAGTGATGGTGATGATGGTGATGGTGGTGGTGATGGTGGAAGTGGTGGTGATGACAATGTTGTGAATGATGATGATGGTGATAATGGTGATGATGGTGGTGGCAATGGTGATGATGCTGTTAACAGTGCTGGCTGACATATTACTGAGTATATACTGAGTATATTCCACGGGCCAGGCAGTGGGCTAAGAGCTTCACATGTTCAGACTAATCACAGCAGTCCTAAGAAGTGGATATAGAATTCTTCTTGTTTCCCTCGATCAGGGTTCACAGCAGCTAGCGTGCACCCATATAGGAACAGCCAGTGGAGGAGCCGCACAGGGCCAGAGGCCAGCCTGGACGGAGGGCCAGGATGCCAAAGCCCTCTCCATACCATCATCCTCAACCCTCAGCCAGAGACACACACAGCCCACTCGGGGCCTCAGACTGCCCTGAGACTGCCCTCCTGACGGCTCCTCTAAAAATCACAGTGTCCAGCTTGGAGTTCCTTGACAAGTAAATATGCTGTGCATGCACGTTCCATTTCTAAGGGACACTCACGTCTAAAACTTCACACTAATTAATTTCTCATTCCTTACACAGAACCCAAATTGGGGTGATTCCACAAATAGAAGGTTGGTTTAACATTCGAAAACCGATCAATGTACAATAACTCACTGCACCAGAGTAAAGGATAAAAGTCATACGATCATCTCAACTGATGCAGAAAAGGCTTTGGATAAAATGTAACTCTCAAGGGAAAACAGAAAAAAAAAACTGACTTAACTACTCAAACATGAGAAAAAAAAAAAACACTACAGCCCATCAACCCATTTAACAGACGAAAACACAGAGGCCGCCAGGGGGGTTATGACTTGTTCAAGGTGGCACAGTGAGCTGATGGCAGCCGGGGGACCCTGGGTCTTCCCTTCCAGCCAGTCTCACCACCCACACTGCCTGGCCCACCTTCACCATCTCCCAGTGAAATGTACAAACTCTCTTCTCTCCACCACCAGAGGTGCCTTCTTGACCTCTCATTCCAAACACTGCACCATTTCTTGGGCTTTCTGAATGAGGGCTAAACCTCCAGCTCAGCATTCACGGCCCTGTGGGATCGGACTTCAACCCACCTTTCCGTCCCAGCCCACTCACCCTCCTCGGGCTCCACCTACCCCCCAGGCCTGCCACAGGCTGCTCCTGCTCCCAGAAATGTCTTTCCTCCCTCCACTTCTGACCACACGCTTGTGCTTGTCTACAAGGCCTGCCTTTAATTCCACATCCTTCTCCAGATCCTAGCTGAATTCCTCCTCCCTGCACCGAAAAACAAGTTACACATATACCTGAATTAATTGCTTGCTCCTGAACTCTCCTGTAAGCTCTGTGCCACCCCCACAACCTTGTAGAGTTGCTCATCTAGACGTCTGCCTCTCTCACCAGACCACAGACTCCTTGAGGGAAGTAAACATTTATTAATCATTGGATTTCCCACAGTAGCTAACACCGTGCCTTGCAGGCACTCAATAAAAATTCACTGAATTTAACCAGATCCCAAAGCGCTCCTCCTTGTGCAGACCACAACAAAGTGAAAGGGAAAACTGTATCACATGTTCCTCTTCAAAATGCTCTTGCCCCTTGCACCAAGATCCAGGAGCCTGAGACTTACTCGATCAATAAGAAAAGGAGACACCATATTAGCTTTCCCGGCTTTGCTTTGGGTGTTTTCGATCTAAGGAGAGTGCCTGCCGTCAGCACCCGGTACAAAGCCTCCTTCTAGCATTGAAGTCATGGGCTTGGCCACGCGTTACTTCTTGAAATCGATGCCGCCTGGTTCTCTCTATCCACACACCCCTGAAACATGACTCCAGGATTTCAAGTAGCAACTTAAAAGTTAATCAATTCTTTTTAAAAAGTCAATTTGTGAAAATTAATTGCTCTATTTGTGATTCATTCCCTCTGTCTTGCCGTCAGTGGGAAAAGATGTTCCACAGCATGCATCTTATCTTCTCAGGGCTGGGAAAACGCAAGCTGTGTCCTCAGACCGACCGGGGCCAGGGCCCTGTCTGTGCCCCCAGCAAGGCTTCGTCCTAAAGGGCCACGTGCCTGTCCGTGGGTTGCACACACCCTACACGTGTCTGCCTAGTCTGTGCAGGACACTCAGCATTTGCCACGCCGAGCTGGGGCTGGGGTGGGAGAGACTAGTCTGTGGCCCCAGACAGCAGAGTCAGCCCACCACCCAGTCTCTAAGGAACAACCCTTTCACACACTGCACCACTCAGGAAATACCACGTGCAGAGCATCAGAACATTACATATACACACATCCTTTCAACTTGACCTTGGGGCAGACATCAGCCCTCCACATACAGCACTTGCTGACGCTGGAGACCAAAGCCAACTATGTCGTTGTGAACAGCTCAGCACCTAATGCTACTAATAGTCCTACTAGGGGGAATTTGGTACCTGTAACCACAAATAAAAGGGCAGATGCAAGAGGCGGCATTAGAGAGCACCCATTTGGAGCTGGGGCTGGGTTTCCTGAACTCTATCTTCAGAACCAGATCGGCAGCCATGCCACTACCAGCTTCTATGACCTCAGCCCAGTCCTTCCACATCTTTTCTGGGGGAGCAAATGCCTTAGGCAGGGTTAGACCCCCCCAGAACCTTTCTGAATCACTACATCATACTGCAATCACTTCTTCACCTGTGTCTCTTCCACTCCACAGCTCCTCAAGGACAAAAACCTGTGTCTTATTTTTGGCAAGCATCTAACAACACCTGGTATACAGCAGGCCTTCCAATAATGGATGGATAGATGAATGGAAGGCAGGTGGAAGGAAGGAAGGGAGGAAGGAAAGGAAGGAAGAAAAAAGGGAAGGAAGACTCTTAGGGCCTGGTTCTAATGGTGCTACCAAAAAGTGTTGTCTTTAATATTTTTAAAGCTGAATAAAAATAGTAAGATACTTAGGAAGAAACTTAAGGAGGCAAAAGACTTGTACACGGAAAACTAACACAATGTTGCTGAGACAAATTAAAAGATACAAATGGAAAGACTTTTGTGTTCATTAAGCGGAAGACAATATTGTTAAGATGTCAACACTATCCAAAGGGACCTACAGATTCAATGCAATTCCTATAGAAGTCCCAATGACATTTTTTGGAGAAATAGAAAAATCCATCTCAAGGGTGCCAGAATAGCCAAAACAATCTTGAAAATCAAGAACGAAGTTAGAGGCCTGATTTCCATACTTCCTACAAAGCCGCAGTAACCAAGAAAGTGTGGTGCTGGCATAAAGAGAAGCGTGTAGACCAACAGATGGGACCGGGAGCCCAGAGATGACTCTCACGTAACACGGTCAAATGATTTCAACAAGGGTGCTAAGACCATTCAGTGGGGGAGAGGACAGGCTTCTCAACAAATGATGCTGGGACAACTGGATACCCATTTACAAAAAAAATGAAGCTGGACTCTCAAACACTTCACAAAAACTAACTCAAAATGGATGAAAGACCCAAACAAAAGAGCTAAACACTATAAAACTCAGAAGAAAACATATAGGAAATACTTCATGACACTGGATTTGGCAATGATTTCTTGACCATCATACCAAAAGTACAGGCAACGAAAGGAAACAAATTTAAAACTTTTGTCCATCAAAAGATATTAACGGAGTGAAAAGGCAACCCACAAAGTGTAAGAGAGTATAGACACTGGATACCAATCTCTTGTATCTGATAAGGGATTGGTATCCAATATATAGAGAATTTCTACAACTAAACAACAAAACAGACATAAAAATAGTCAATGGACTTGAACAGACATGACTCCAAAGAAGATACACAAATGGCCAATGAGCACATGAAATGATGCACAACATCACCAGTCAAATCAAAAACCACAATGAGCTATCTCTTGACATCTCTGTTAGGATGGCTATTATCTGTCCCTCCCTCCCCCCCCCAAAAAAAACCCAGAAAATAACAAGTCTTGGTGAGAATGTGAAGAAATTGGAACCCTGTATGTTGCCGGCAGGAACGTAAAATGGTGAAGTTGCAAACTACATGTGATCCAGCAATGCCACTTCTGGGCACACACCCGGAACTGAGGGCAGGACCTCTGACACTTGTACACCTGTGTTCACGGCAGCAGCATTCACAGCAGCAGAAAGGTGGAAACAACCCAGTGTCCATCAACGGATAAACAAAGTACGTACATACAAAATGTGATATGTACATACAGTGTTCCTCAGCCTTCAAAGGAAGGAAATATCGACACGTGTCACAACGAGGATGAACCCTGAAGACATGATGCCAAGTGAAATAAGCCAATGGATCGATACTGCACGATTCCACTTATACGAGGTTCCCTGAGCGGTCGGCGGGCTGCCAGGGACTGAGCGGAAGGGTGATAGGAGTTGTTGTCTAGTGGGTAGGGAGTTTCACCAGGGAAGATGAAAAGGGTTCTGGCATTGGGTGGTGGTGAATGGGCTTCATGCCAGTGAGCTGTACACTGTAAAATAGTTAAAATGATAAATTTTATATCATGTATGTTTTACCACAATGAAAAAAAGATGCAATGAATAAAAGGAAAGGCTTCTGAGGCACAGGAGGAAAGCTCCTCATGGACTGAGCAGCTCCCTCACTGAGAACCGCAAGCACTCGGGGGCTGCACGAGGGAAACCTCCAGTGGGCTGGGCAGCCTCCCCTACCCAGGCCCATGCATCAGTTTCAGACAGGAAAGAGACGCAAGAAGAAACTAGGGGAGATGAGCTCAGGGCCCAAGATCACCTCCAGCTGCATTTCCGGGTGTACCTGGTACAACACCCCACATTTCTAAAAAGGACGCCGATTTCAAAGTCACCAAGCTGCTCCTTTGGGGTTTCTATCTTTCTTTCTTCGGAACAGAGAGATTGTTTCTCTGCCAATAAAATCCCCTGTGGCAGTATTTCATGCAGCGTTCGGATATCAGAATCGAGGAACTCATCTACATAATTACAGAAACAGAGCCGGGCCTGGTAGGACAGAGGAACTGTCATTCATTATTCAATATTTCTTTTTGCCTTTTGGTTGGAAACAGGTGGAAGGGATGGGGAAGATAAGAGTGTGAAAAGCAATATACAAAAGAGCCTTTTCTCACATTCTAATTGAACTGATAGACATTTTAATATCTTTCTTCAGAATAAAACATCACTGTATGCCTTACCCACAACTAGCCAGCAACCACCTTATTTCTATTCAATCCAAAAGGTCACGGTGCCAAGACACGCAGGTTTCTTGGGAAGTATTGCAGGCTGTGGCTCTATTGAGTGTTGGCTTTATTGCTCTTCCACAAAAGGAAAAGTAAGATTCCACTTTTCTACATTTTCATCTTTCATAAAGTCAGTTCTAGGATACAAAACCACTGGCCTCCTCATTCACGGTCTTTGCAAATCTACCCGCAAATAAGCAAAGACTTAGCTGACCTGAACATTAACTATTTTTGCATTGAATTTTGCTCAGCAGCAAAGAGATGTAAAGACAAGATGGGATGGGGGCGCGGAGAGATTTAATCTCTTTAATCATCCTTCTTTAAGACGGAAAGTTTATTGCGTCTTGGGAAAACACATGCTAGCACAATAGCGCACACTGACCCCGCGGGTGATGGGAGCTTTCCAGGGACCTCACCCGGCAAAGCCTGTCACTGGCAAGCCTGAAACAGCTCACTGCAGAGCGGGGAACTGCTGGCCACACGGAACGTGAGCCTGAGTGGACTCCACGACCAGGTCCCAGTGAGATTCCGACAGGGACCTGCAGGCAGCCGGAACTCCTGGCCAACGCTTGAGTTGAAGCCTCGGCACTTCCTCTGCAGTAAACCCCACGGGGACTTGCACTTCCCCGACCCCCACCAGTCAGGTTGTACCTAAAGGGCTCAGTGACAGCGCACACCGGCCTGGTGGCCTCACACACAAAGGAGCACGGGTCTCCACTCAGCAAGACACACCGAAACAAGGGAGAGGACAGAAAAGTTGGGCTTAGAACCATTTGTTTGTGATATTGGTGATAAAGTTACCCTGTTACAGCCTCCAACCCCTCTTCCTCAGCCTCAGAGAAAAGTCTCAAATGATTTGTTCTGCAGAACATGTGGCCACGCCTTCTCCTTTTTCACCTGTTAAATCATTAAATCCACTATCAATGGTAACCAGTAAGGAAAGGTAAGAGCAAAGGAAGCATTCCAGAATCTTCATGGCAGACCCTGCATACAGCACCTATATAGATACACACATATAAAATTCACAGATGGGGAAGCCTTTGTCATTATGCAAAGGGGAACAGGAACCCCAGGTGGCTCCACCTCAGGCCTTGGTACACAGCTGACCTCTGCCTAGCTTGGCCCTCCAGGTCACCATCTCCTCAGGATAAAACTCGTCCCTGTCACCCTCCCCGCCGTGACGGTCAGTAGCACCCGTGCTCACCCTGACAAAACGCCACCAGGCAGCGGCCTGTTTGCTGCTTGCTGCTGGATGCGCCCATCACGGAACAGGTGCCCAGTAAAAATTTCTCAAGAGCAGCTGCGAATCAGAACCCTCCTCTAGCTTCCCATTCCAAGAACAGCTCCGCTGAAACAGCGCAGGGCTGGTGACCCTTGACCTCTCTGCGCCCGACTCCTGTCATACCTGTGCCGCATGCATCTTCTCTAGCACCCGGCACCCAGGGGGACACAAATGCTCCCTGCCTGAGTAATTTAATAAATAAATGTAGCAATCCAAGGTGGCAAAACTATTTCCTGAATCCTAAATCCACTGGAAAACACTGCGGTTTTGTTTGCATTTCACATTAGAAACGAAAGACCAGCCCGAGGTCTTAGCTAGCAGAGACAACTTCCAACAGTCCAACCCCGGATAGGCACGTCCTGAGGGTCCAACCCTACAGCCAGAAATAAAGCACACTTCATTGCAATGGAACAAATGTGCCAGTGATCCTCCCCGGGGCACCTGTACTCCTAGCCTCATTAGCAAACCACACACCCTCGAGGAGCTCCAAGAGGCAGCAAAGACGGAGCAGGTCACACCTGGCTCTGATGGAGGGTCCACCTGGTGAAGATGTTGCCCAGCAGCCCTGGAGTGTCTCCCTTTGTATGAACACCCAGCGGAGACCCTCCCCAAGAAGAGATCTATCTGAGGGGAGCGAAACAGCAAGAGCTGAGTGGAGCCAACCCCAAAATCAAGAAGATTCTTCATAGGTCCCCAAACCACTAAAATCAGGAAGAAGTCACTAGAGCCCCATGGCACATATTCCACTATACTAATACTCTGGCGTCCAAATGACTCAACCTTCTAAAGAAAACCTACCCACCTGCCTTACCTAACAGGCCCATCCCCATCCTCCTGTCCTGCAAAGACATCTTCATCATCCCATGATCAGCTTCTGCACAGACGTAGTAGGAATACACTATACCAAATGCCAGAATACAAAGCCTTGCTATGGTTCCATAAACTGTTACTTCCCTTTCAGCTGGCCCTCCATGGATCCGGCTTCCGACGTCCCAACAAACCCCATGAGTCTAAAACCACCAAGCAAAAGAAGCAATATTCCCAGGTATTAATGAAGACGGCAGCATCTAACAGCTCCAAGTACAGAAAAAAGTTCAATGATGTGAACCATATAACAAATGAGAGTGCATATACATATATATATAAAAATACACTCACACACATCTGCATATATACACTCGCATGTATATGTCAATGGATGTAATGCAATGCAAAGTCTTAGGTGATCAGTTCAATGAGTTGGGGATAATTTTATACACTGTGTCAAAATAAGAAGAGTTACAGAAAAGTACTCTTGTATCCCTCTCTAGGAAATTTTTCTCCTGAAACACCACCTTCTAATTTTATTACTATAGATAAGTATTGTCAATGCTTGGATTTCAAATATTCTGAAATATATGCATGGTGCTGTATCAGGAGCTTACTCTTTTTTATTATTGAATAGTATTCCATGTACCAACATATCACAATGTGCTCCACCATTCCCCTGTTGATGGACATTTCAGTTATTTATTTCCAGTCTGGAACTGTTATAAGCAAGGCTGCAATGAACACTGCAGCACGAACCTTCTTGTGAACATGTTTTCAACCCATGGGAACTTCAATCGTGATTTGAGATGTTCGCACTCTCTGCAAAGCTGCACGTGGCTGAGGCATCTGCAAGGCGGCCAGCAGGCAGCGGCGCCCCCGAGCCTGGAGCGAGACTGGGAGGAAGGAGACAGGGAGAGGCAGCCACCGCGAGGGACCCACTTATCGCCAAGGCAACATTTGGTTTCTTTGTAGTGTGTTGGAATTCCTCCTCTGTAGTTGTCACATTATTTAGCTTTGATAAAAAATAAAATTGAAGATTAAAAACCAATCAAGCCCTCTTTGAGAAAAACAATAAAGCCGAGAGCATGTGGGGTGTTAATGGAGGAACCTCAGCACAGATCTGCTGGAGGGGAGCCCCAACCCCAGCCCTCCCCTCCGAGCAGCGGGGCTTCCAGACAGGCTGGCAGGCCCCCCGCTGCGCAGGGCACACTCTGAGCTGAGCGCTCAGCTTCTGAAGTCCAAACACGGCTCCACTCCAAAGCCCTGCTCCGTGCCCCTGGGCAGGCAGCGCAAGCTCTAGAGGCTCAGCTCCTCCCTCTGTGAAATGGGGCGAGGACAGCGAAGGTAGCGCCTGGTGGGTGTGTGTGAGATGATGCATGAGCAGGCGTACCCAGCCCGGCTACCCCGGGCTCATGCACAATAAACATTAGCTTACGTTTTTAAAGGGTTCAAGTGTGAGCCCAGGACCTGCTTTCGTCTAGCAGCAATGCACATGGAGAACAAAATTCCCACTATGCTGCCACCTTCCCAAGGAGCATCTCGGCCAGGCCCAACTCCCTCACTTGTCCTCCCCTCCTGACCCTCCTTCCTCCCACTCACTCAGCTGGACCAGGACAAAGCGCAGCCGTTTCTGATGCTCGTGGGCTGCTGGGCCTCAGCATGAGAAGGTTTGATGCACCCTCGGCGCCTAGAGGTCAGGACCAGCACACACCCCCTGGCGACCCCAGGCTTCCAGAAGTCCCGGCAGGGCTGTGCTCTGGAGGCGGAGACTGCTCGGATGTGTGTGCACCCCAAGTGCTAATCGCTGCTGAGCTCTCCAGAGGCACAGGCAGCCCCGACGAGGCCCTCTGTTCCCTGGAGGGAGAATCAACACTGGGCAGTGGCAGCCCCACGAGGACAAGGGGGCGTTCGGAGGAGGGAAGCCAGGCGACGCAGGGAGAGCCCATCCCTCAAGCCTGGAAGGAGGGAGCCGAGGGCCCGACCCAGGCTGCCTTTCTCATCTGTTTTCTCAGGCAGGTGGGCAAGTCTGGCCCACAGGCTGCGCTCCGGCACTGCTGTCAGAGCCCGCGTAAGTTCCCGGGGAACACAAGGTAAACCTCTCCTTAGTTAATCGCTTGATACATTCACCTTCCCGGGACAGGGCGCGAAGCCATGGAGACGGCCGCGCGTAGTCACTGAGAGGTGCTCGCAGGTGCAAACTCCACGCACAGCCACTCTGCACGAAGGCACGTTCAAGGGGAGGCACTAAATTAACCAGCGGACCTGGGAGAGTCGCACTCTGTCTGCCAGCTCACCGCTCAGACAGCTACTCTGCCCTGGACCTGGGCCTGCCAGGAGCCGCCTTGAGGCCCAGACAGCACCGGCTTCTGTCTCCCCAGCAGCTGGGCAAACCCACGCCCGGCCAGACCTCCCCGCCCGCGGCCGTGGGTGGGCTCCACACAGCGCCCAGCAAGCCAGGGCAGCACCTTTTCCCAGCAGGAACCGCGACACGATGTTCAGGGTCCGATGCAGAATAAGAGTGCAAAGGCCCTTCCTGGAAAGTTGTCATAAATTTCCAGACAATGAGTACGGCCACTGTTTAAATAAATAAATAATAAATATCGGGAAGGATTTGAAGAGATGCAAATACTCGCGCACTGGCGGCGGGATGTGAAATGACACAGCTGCTGTGGGAACCAGTCTGCTAGCTCCCCAAACGTCACACGTACCATGCCCGTACGATCGGGCAATCGCGCTCGCGGGTACATGCCCCAAAAGCACTGGACGCGGGACTTGAGCAGATACTTGTGCACCGATGTTCGCGGCAGCATTACGTATAACAGCCACAAGGTAGAGACAACCCAAGTGTCTATGAACGGATGGAGAAGATGTGGCATACACACACAATGAATATTACTCAGCCTTATAAAGGACATTCTGACATGTGCTACCATGGGGACAATACGATGGTGACATAAGGCCAGACACAAAAAGACAAATACTGTGAAATTCCACTTACACAAGGTCCCTACGACGGGAGTCAAATTCACAGAGACAGAAAGGAGAACGGTGGCTGCTTGGACCAGGGGGCGGGGGCAGGGGGAATTAATGATTAGTGGGGGACAGAGTCTCTGTTGGGGAAGACAAAGAGAGTTCTGGAGATGGGTGATAGTGACGGTTGCCCAAGAATGTGAATGTGCTCAATGCCACTGAATTGCACACCTACAAAGGGTTAAAATGGGAAATACTATGTTATTAACATATATATTTTACCACAATGAAGAAACCAGTTCAAGATGTGAGAGCAACGCATTAAATTAAGCCCAGGGCTCTTCTAACTGGGGGTCCCACGCGGTGCACAGGCTCTGGCCCCTGGCGCCGGCTCCGGCTCCCGAGAAGCCCCCTCTTTACAGGACGCGCTGCCCCATCCCGCCAGGGCAGGGCCCCTCCAGCAGGGCCGCTACGAGCCCGACGAGCCGTGTCATATTCTAATAGTCATTTCCACTGACTATAAAAGTACAGCATCACATAACAGAATTGCTTTTGCACCGTGGTAGAGACACTTAGCAAGAGAAGGGAAACACTTAGCAAGAGGCTATAAACCCTGTTTGCTTGCTCGCAGAGCTGCTGCAAAAGCAGAGAAGACAGAGGGAGGCCGGAGAGAATCGGCGTGTCCACCGTGACTGCACAACAACAGCATCACTCGGGATGGTTTTTAAATGCACTGGGCAAAAAAATGAACATATCTCGGCACTTTTCATTTCATTTTTAACTTGTAAGCCTCCATCAGATTTGACATCAGAGAACACTCATTTCCCTGCAGTTCCAGTTGCTCCACCGGACTCCCCTGTAACGTGTTCTGGGGAATGTCAAGCCGCCCACTGAGCAGCCACAGCACCCGCCAACCCTTACACACACGGGGCAACGTTTTCTCCACCAACAGTTTTCCAGGAAAAGTCTAACCACAAAGAGGGATATACGACCCACACTAACTCCCAGAAGGCCTGTGCTCCAAAGGCATTCGGCATGAGAGATGGGGCTCCATCGACAGTGTATCACCTCTGGTACCATCACCAACACCCCCACCACTCCCTCCACGACTGTCACCAACAACACTGTCACCACCACCATCACAAACATCACCACCACCACCATCACAAACATCACCACCACCA
>VBSM01003144.1:3584277-3682144 GCA_008086735.1 Cheirogaleus medius
AAAAAAAAAGGAGAGAGACACAGTTCAGGGCATCCCTGCCCACCAGGTGAACATCTACCAGCAAGCGAACCCTGCAGACAACATCCAAGCACTCCGAGGTTTTACATGCAGTGAAGTACTGATGGCGATTTGCTGATGGCCCCTTACACAGGCCACCCCAACGCTGAGCTGCCTGCGTCAGCAAGCCACCAGAAGCTTCCAAGAAACTGCTGCTCATGGCCAAGAGAAAAGAAACCACCAGCCACAGAGTCCACATTCTGGATCCGAGAGGCTCACCAGACACGTGCCTTTCCAGACTGGGAACAGACCAAAGGCGGAAGGAGACCCGGATACACCACTTAGCAAGTCCACAAAGTATTTTACTCACTGCACCCATTTTCTAAGAAAACTCACAAAAATTACCCCCTTGAATATGGTTAGAAACAATTACAAAACCCACTGAGATTACAAAAGGACTCTGACTTCTGTCTTGTGTGCAGTCTCCTCCGCCCGCCATTAACTCATTAGCTTGCCATGACAAAACCAGCCCCATGTGAGCTGCCCCCTGAAGTGGCCTACGTGGCAAGGAAATGCAAGTAGCCTCCAGCAAATGCCACCAAGGAACCGAATCCTGCCACCACCAGGTGAGCAGGGAAGCCGATTCTGCTCCGGACAGACCCTGAAATGACCGAGGCCCTGGCCGACACCTTAAATGCAGCCCGGCAGACAGCCTGAGCTGGGGACCCAGCTAAGCCACTGGGAGATAAGAAATGCTTTCGGCCACTACGTCTGGTGTGATTTGTTACGCAGCTGCTGATAACTAATACAGAATCGCTGGCAGAGCTGGGATCCGGTCCTCCGACGGTGTCAGCCTGGCCTGGCTCCACTCCCCGAGCTCTCCCCAGTGCACACACCTGCACCCTCCCTTCCGCTCACGGCCAGTCTCTGGCCCCACACCGCCCACGCCACCAGAATGTGCCCCACTGGGTCAAGGGCATCCTGGCAACGGACATTCTTCCTTCTTTTTCCTTCCCGACCACTTCCTCCTCCTGCGGCGGTATGTTTCCTGGGCCTCCGCTCTCTGAGTTTCCTCCTCCTCAGTCCTTCATGCTGCTGTCTCTCGGGGCTCTGAGCTCCTCAGCTACTTCTCACTCTTCAAGCTCCCCCTGCCCAGGTCTTGTCCAGGGGCTTCCATCCCCCCACTACGTGTTGACTCCAAACTCCGTCCGCTGTGTGCCAGCCCCCCGCAGACGACCAGTATGTCTGTTGGTATATTTCAGAGACACCCGCACTCAGCCCCGTGGCTCACGGCACCACGCAGCTCATGCTTCCTGCACGCCTGTCGTGGGCAAGGCCCTGCGCCCGGTGCTGGGGAAAACTGTCCCCCCAGAGTTCTTGCTTCTCCAGGACCACCCATCCCTGAGACCAGCAGCCCCTCCCCACAACCGATCAGGCAGGACATGGCCTCTCTTCTCCTCCTGAAACTCTCAAACCCACCCGCCTCTCCCTAGTCCCCCGCTATCAACCCAGCCCAGGCCTCACCATCTCCCTGGGATCGCCGCCACGCCTGCCAATGGCCTGTCTCCTCTCCTTCTCCTTTCCACTCTCCAAACCACTGCCCACGGGCTCTTTCTACAGCAAAATCTGATGGCGTACTCTGCAGCTCCGAACCCTTCAATAACAACCCACTGCTCTGAACACTGAGCTCGAATTCCCCGGGACCCTGCTTGGCTTCCGGCCTCGGCTTGCACTTTGCTCCTGCTCCACTCGCCCAGACAGACCTACAGAGTCCTATGCGCTCTGCACCCCAGCCTCGGATATACTGACACCACTCCCACCCATTCTTCATCTCATGAACTCACACCTGTTCTTCAAAGCACCCACCCAATGTCGCTTCTTCCAGGAAGCCTTCCTTGGTAGTGCTTTCTCTCTCCCACCGTTCACCACTGGCTTGTGGCTGCCTACTCCCTTGCCATTCGCTCATAACCACCTCGCTCCACACTGAATCCCAGAGCTTAGCACACTGCTGGCATTTTGCAGGGACTCGGTAAATATTTACTGAATACATGAATTTAGCCAAATTCCACTGAATGATTACAAACTTAAATAACTCTCAGTAGGTGGTTCATGCAACCATCACCTCGACCCTATGCCTCCGACCATTATTATTATCCTCATTTTACAGAGAAAGAAACTGAGACAAGCAGAGAGGTTACCTTGCCTCGGGTCAACCAGTGCCAGAGCTGGGATTTGACCCCAGCTAGTCTGGCTCTAGAATTTGTGCTCTCAACCACAGAAAAATTAGCCCTCCAAAGAAAGGAAGACAGTCAGGTTCAAAGAAGGTCTT
Organism: Cheirogaleus medius; assembly: GCA_008086735.1. NCBI lineage: Eukaryota > Metazoa > Chordata > Mammalia > Primates > Cheirogaleidae > Cheirogaleus > Cheirogaleus medius. The sequence goes on from VBSM01003144.1 coordinate 3,586,604, forward strand.
AAACCTTTTATTTGTTTTTTCTAGTGATCACTTCTAGGCAAACAAGAAAAGGAAATCAATATATTTTAGGATAGTAATTAAAAGCACAAAGGCTTTGGAAAACTAAAAGAATTTATACTGAGGTTGTGAAACACATAATCTATTTAAGTATTTTCTGGAAGGAAACACCTTGCGAGTAGATGCCCAGCCAGAGCAATCGTCAGCTATCATCAGAAGCTTCCCAAAAGGACAGATCGTGGTTATCTTCTAATGAATTTTTATAATGTTGAGTGTATTTACAGTAAAAGTAAACAGGATGACGTTTTTCTGCTTCATTGTACATCCCAGATGACAGATCCCCGGAGGCCGGCTCATTCCATTACAGCCACTTCCTGCAAATCAGAGTAAGGAGCAGCTCCATCCCTTATTCTTCTATGCTAATGCTTGTAGATCTTTCCAGACTTGCTTCTGCTGTCCCAGCAGACAACCTGTTTCTGAATGCATCCAGTGCACAGCTTCAACCTGGCGCTGAAAGTGAGCCTCGCCCCACTGAAAACAAGCTAAGGAGGAAGGCTGCGCCCACCTCCGCCTTGGGCTCGTTCCTCAGGACTCGCAACGCGCGGGGAAAATGAGCAAGTATCATAGTGACGACATACAGCCAGCCCCTCCTGGCCCTGCTCTCCTCATCTTGTGAGCTTAGACCCTCTAAATAAAGCAGCTTAAAAGAGAATAAGGGGCAACCTTACCTTCCCATGGGACTTTTAGCACCGCACCTGCAAAGGCAGGATGGGAAAGGGAAAGTTTTCTAGGAAAGGTGATGATTCGTTACTCAGACAGGAAAATCCACAAATGCTGCTCAACTGGGGCTTTGCAGGATCTTTTTGTTGAATTGGTTAGCTGACTTTCTTTTCCTTTTGTGTTTCAAAAGAAGAGAGTCAAAACTAGTGCCATGAAAAGCAATATTTCGCCAGGATTTGAGTATATGCAATCTATCCGCAGAAGAAATCTCTTTGGTGTGTTTTTGGGGCTTCTCTATGCACAGCATCTTTCATAACCCTGGAATACAGACCATTGAACTTTCTCTTGTTCCCTCTGTCCGCAAGATACCAATAAAAACAGAGACTCTCCAAACAGAGCTTAAACTGCTGAAATGCCCTCTGGTAAGATTGTAGGGCAGATAAACCAACCAAGTAAATTTTATGAAGAATGTCATCCTCCCCAACAATGACCAAACACATTACTCTGGACCAGCAGGTCCCTGCAACACTGTGATGGAAAAATGTAAATGTACAGCTGATAATTACTTTGGTTGTTTATCCATCTGTTTGCTTTCTCATATATATGGACTCATGATTACATTTAATCACCCTCCAAAGAATTATCTTGGTGAGGTGACAGAGCAACATAATAGAGTCACAATAATTCAACAGACACTTTTGATTTCCCCGAGAAGATAGAGTTAGCAATTACTGTTGCGATCACAATGCCAGCTCTTGTCAATACAAGTGAAATTTTACTTGATAAACAAATTTCACAAACCCTATCCAACTACAGAAGTAAGCACTCTGACTTATTTGCACTGAAGAGTTTGTTTGCTAAAATATTTATCTGAAAATGAATATTGAACACTGAAAGGCCCCAGATTGCCTCTGTTACCTAACTGGGAAACCACCCTGGTTTAGAAGCATAAGCAGAATGGCTGCGTAGATCTCCTCTTTCTAAGACTATTTTATTCCAAATTTATTCTCCATAAAATTATGAAGCAAGGCAAACCACTGAATCCCCAAATACCCCAAGTCTGCCGTCATTCCTGTAAACTTCTTGTTCCTGATTGAGACGACAAAGAAATGACCATATTAGAGGCAAGACCATCATTTGTGAAGTACAACTTTCTCAGGTTAGAAAGGCCTGTGGGAGGAAGCGTGAGTTTTGCCCACTTTCTTCTCTCTCACCTCTCCTCCAGCTCTTCTTACCCCAGGCTCACGTTCACTGCCAGTCCCCACTCAGGGCGGAGTCCAGTCACCAGCTCTCCAAGGCTGTTCCTCAGATCAGACGGTGGGCACAGCCTCCAAAGGACATAGGACACAAAGGAGGCGGTCTCCTTCTCTCAGGACATGCGCCACACTTACAGCTGCCAGGAGAGTGACCAAAAAACAGAAAGGCCTGGTGATCTGACTTCTGGGATTAACAGATACCAAACCGAAGCACCCAGGAAGAATGGAAGCAACTACACCGAGTCCACTGCCCCGAACTACAGTCCATCAGAGAACGCTAGGCTGGTAGGTTACAGGTTGCATTATTACTGAATCAAGCTATTACCAATCAGGGGAAAATTAAAAGATAAATTTAAATTAAAGTAAAGTAAAAACAGCGATGTTCCTTAAACTAGAAGCCTAGGAAATGTGGCAAAAGTAAATGGGCACATGCAAAAATAGAAAAATTCATTCTAAAATTCATATGAAATCCCAAGGGACCCCAAATAGCCAAAACAATCTTGAAAAAGGAGAACAAAGCTGAAGAACTCACACTTCCTGATTTCAAATTTTAGTGCAAAGCTACTGCCATGTTCTGAATGTCCCCAAAATTAACGTATTGAAACTTTAATAGCCAATGTGATAGCATTAAGAGGTGGGGCCTTTAAGGAGCTATTAAGTCAGGAGGGGGAAGCCCTCATGGAGGGGATCAAGCCCCTTATAAAAATGATTGAGGAACAGGTTCATTCCCTTCCACCCTTCTGCCACATGAGGACACAGCCTTTGTCCCCTCTGGAGGATGCAGCAAACAGGCACCACCTTGGAAGCTGAGTGCAGCCCTGACCAGGCACCAGATCTGCAATTGCCTTGACCTTGGACTTCCCAGCCTCTAGAGCTGTGAGAAATCTCTTTCTATTATTTATAAAATACCCAGTCTCAGGTATTTTGTTACAGCAGCATTAACAGACTAAGACAGAAATATAATAGTAATCAAAACAGTATGGTACTGGCACGAGGACAGATACATGGACCACTGGAATTGACCCAGACAGCCCAGAAATAAACCCTCACATAGAAGGTCAAATGATTTCAACAAGGGGGCCAAGACCATTCAATGGGGAAATGACAACAAATGGTTTCAACAAATGATTGAAAACTGGATACTCACTTGTAAACAAATGAAGTCGGACTCTGATATCATTCACAAAAATTAACTCAGATGGATAAAAGACCTAAGCACAAGACTAAAACTATAAAACTCTGAGAAGAAAAGATAGTAGAAAAACTTCATGACTTTGGATTTGGCAATGATTTCTTGGATATGACACCAAATGCACAGGCAACAAAAGAAAAAAAAGATAAACTGGACTTCCATATTAAAAACTTTCATGCAACAAAAGACATTATCAATAGAGTAAAAAGACAATGCCACAGATGGAAGAAAATATTTGCAGACCCTGTATCTGATAAGGGATTCATATCCAGAATAAAGAATTCCTATAACTCAACAAAAACAAACAATATGATTTGAAAATAGACAAAGGGCTTTAATAGACATTTATCCAAAGAAGATATACAAATGGCCAATGGGCATATGAAAAGACGTTCAACATCAATAATCCTTAGGAAAATGAAAATCAGAATTACAATGAGATACCACCTCACATCCATTAGGATGGCTATTATTAAAAACAAAAACACAATCAGAAGAAACAGAAAATAACAAGTGCGAGAGGAAAATGAGTATGGAGAAACCGGAACCCTGTGCACTGTCAGTGGAAATATTAAGTGGTACAGCCACTGTGGAAAACAGCCTGACAGTTCCACAAAAAATTACAAATAGAATCACCAATGATGATCCAGCAATCTGACTTCTGGGTATATACCCAAAATAAGTGAAATCGGGGTCCGGAAGAGGTACCTGTGCACCCATCTTCACAACAGCATTAATCACGATAGCTAAAATGTGGAGGAAGCGACCCAAGTGTCAATTGCTAATGAATAGATAAGCAAAACATGGAATATTATTCAGCTTTAAAAAGGAAGGAAATTCCGACACATGCTAAAACATGGATAAACCTTTAGGACATCATTCTAAGTGAAATAAGCCACTAACCCAAAGACAAATGCTATGTGACTGCATTTATATGAGCACCCTGGAGCACTGAAATTCAGAGAGAGACGTAGAATGGGGGCTGCCAGGGGCTGGGGGAAGAAGGAATTTTGTCTTCTGGGTGCAGAGTTTTAGATTTGTGGGATGAAGAGTTCTGGAGATGGCTGGTTGTGATGGCTGCACAACAATGTAAAGGTACTTAATGCCACTGAATTGTATAGTTAAAAATGGTTAAGATGCTGAATTTTATGTCATATATGTTTTGCCACAATGAAAAAAAAAAACAGTAAACATGTTCACAGGGAAAGTTTGGGGACTCTGTTTGTCCTGAGAGGTCCAATCATTTGTCTCTGATTTTACAGTAATGATTTTTATTCTTTTCAAGGGGGAGCCTCTGTCAGGACAGACTCTGAACAGAATTCTAATCTACAGCAACTACATGTACCAGAGGTGGGCAAACGATAGGTTGGGAACCAAAGCTGGTCTGTCACTGGTTTTCGTACTGCTGTGAGCTAAGGATGGTTCTAACATTTTTAAACAGTTGGGGGAAAAAATCAAATAATATTTAATGACATGCAAAAATTACACAGAATTCAAATTTCAGTGTCCACAAATAAAGTTTTATTGGAACACAGCCACGCTCACGAGTTTACGCATTGTCTGTGGCTGCTTCGGCACTATGACAGGAGCGCTGAGTAGCTGCAGCAGAGACCCTGTAGCCCACAAACCTAAAATATTTACTTTCTGGCCTTCAGTGGAAAAAGTTCACCAACCGCTTTCTAGAACAGCCCCAATTTCGAATGCTTTGCAATATTGTTCCCACAAGTCTTTAAAAGGTTTCTCGAATTTTCACGTTTCAGCCCTGTTCATTCAACAGATGTTCACTAAGCACCAGCCCTGCGCCAAGGGTGGCAGTAGAGGCCATGGATGCAAAAACAGGCACTGGCAGACGCTGTCCTTGTCCTCACGGAGCTTTTAGCCAGACGGTGGAGATGGCCCAGTAACCATGTGTTCTCAGTGCCCTGCTCGACCTCGCACTCTAATCCACAGGATGCTGGGGCAGCACACAGTAGGGACACCGTAACCAGACCAAACGCAAGTCCAAGAGATGGAGAGAAGTCAGGCAAAGAGAAGAGGGGAGACAGAGGAAGGAAAAGACAGAGCAGGAGGGAGCTGCTGGGGAGGGAAGGTGCGCTCCAGACTGCGAGAGGAGGCCTTCACTCTAGCTGGGCTTCCGAGGACAATGATGAGGCCAGGCCAGACCATGCAAGAGTCCTGTGGCCCTTTAGAGAACTCTAAAGAACAGGCCTCCAATCGGCACCTTCGAGACCTTTTTGCCTAGATGCAGGCCAGAACCCCCCTGGGCCACCAGCCTGGGATTTGGGGTGGAAAATTATGATCTCCAACTTCTTGCCCTACTGCAGGGGCTGCACAAGCCCAGCACACCTGAGCATTGTCTGGATTGAAACCACACAATCACCGACGAGAAACCGGCAAAGCGTATTAATATTCACAGCTGCTCTTCAAACTTCATGCAGTGCTTCACAGAAAATTTCCCCATGAAAATCAGCAACCTCCCGATTGAGCCTTTGCATGTGTCTATGATGTAACGGTGCACATCTCAAAGAAAAGTTCCGTACTTCACACAACCCTTATCATCATCTGTGTGCACAGGGCTCCACGGAGAAGACAAGGCAAAGGCAAAAAACAAGACCAATAAATTCCAAATAGGCCATGATTAGCAAAGCTACTGAGCCACGCACAAAGTTAGACTCACAGCAGGTGACAAAGCAGATAAAGTTGACACCCATCTTTTAAACAGGAAAAAAAAAAAAAAGCCAAAAAACTGCAAGGTGGATTTAAAGTGGCTGCCCAGTCTTGCCCCAATTTATGGCTCCACATCAGGTATCAGTGATTTTTTTTAAGACAGAGTTGAAACTCATCTTCAGTACTTGCAGAATTTATCAGGTTTGGATCCTGAACAGCCAAGTGTTACGATTATGAGAAAGAGAATCCAGTGGTGCGTGCCTTCTCAGGAGGTGGGAGTCTCGACAGAGCCTCAGCGGCATGTCGGGACAAGTGCCACAGCCTGAGTCACACTCCCTTCGTCACGTACACGCATCACTTGGACTTTCAACTTCCACGGTGCCCCTTTCTCATAGCACGAGTGAGAAGGCAGGTACCACGCTGGTTTGGAAAATAGAAACCCAGATTCTGTTTAGACTAAAAGACAAAGGAAATACTAAATGTACAATCTGAGCTTATAGATAAGGAACGCCATCGCTTTAAGAGTAAATAAAACAGCTTCCGAGAAAAGGGCACCAAATAGCTTCAAATGCACCTATTCGAAGATTGCTGGAGATTTCACCTTGCAGAGGTTCAAACTGCCCCCCAGCAAATGTCTCCCACCTCCCACAGAACCCGGATGTCTCAAAGGGAAGCCTGGTGAATAAGCACATCATCAGCTACAACTGGACAAAATCCCTGCTCCCCATGCAGATTCAGGGCACCCCGAGAGCAAGGCTGTGCTCCCTGTCTGTCTGTGACCCCCACCCCAGGACAGCACACAGGACAGGGAGCGCTTGGCCAACGCCATGTGCAACACCCAGGAAGCACAAGGGCCTCACAGACTCCTTGGATGTTCTTAAAATTGTTTAACTTTTAATAGGCAGGAAGCAACGGGACACGAAAGAGCCCAGGCTGGTTTTGATAAGGGCCCCTCCCTCTTCCTCACCCCTCTGACAATGGCAAAAGTTAAATCCTTAAGGACGTACAGGATTGTTTCTGCCACTTGGCACTTCTTACAGGAACAGCTTCACCCACCAGGGAGTTGTCAGCCACCGAGAGGCTGCAGGTGCTAGAGTCTGTCGCTCTGCGGCACGAACATTAACCATTTTGATCAGCAACATCTGTTTCCCTGAAAATAAAGTCACACTTTCACCTCAACACACCTGCAAGAGCTGCAAGTCTCAACACCCCACAGAGCCCGTCCCTGCCACACTGGGCAGCCTCCCGGGGGAGTGCTCCCATCAAGTCCAGCTGTCCAAAGCCAAGGTCCTCCCTGTCCTCCTCCACCAGAGCAAAAATGCCTCAGACGCCCTCAACATATGTCCAAGTCTACCTATGGAAAATGGACTACAGACACATATGAAACACGCCAGAGGAGAACAGGAACGTCCGTGAGCCAGCGGAGATGGTGTGCAGGCATCTCAGCATGGCCTCGATTCTGGCACCTGCAGTTAAGAAAAGCTCCCCCAAGACTGTCAGTAACTGAACCAAATGTCAGGAGGAAAGGGAGACAGAATTCAATCCACCTTGCACTTCTGAAGTCACATCCACGCCATGCATCAGTGGCCTGTGTGCGTCCACTTCTACCGGTGAGGCTCATGGTCCTCCAGGGGACGCCCCCGCCCCCTTATCTACCAAAAAGCGTCTCCCGTGCGCAGCTCAGCTCTGGCCCCTGAGCCTGCCTCGCTGCAGCCCGCTTCCCCTGAGGCCTCCAGACGAGGTCCCGCCTGCTGCTCCAAGAGAAATCCAAATGCAGAAAGACGGGCCATGCACCCTGGGTCATGTGTCCTCCAAACCTCACAGCTGCACATTGTTCAAATGCTCCTCTAGCGCAGCCTGGAATGGTGTTAATTTTGCTTTCCTAGAAATCTTGTCACCCTGTTGATTGGGCTTAGTCAACAGCAACCTCTAGGTCTCCCAGGGAAGACAGTTTTCAACTGCTCCACTCTGCTACCTTGCAGGTATCAGCTGAACCGAGTCCCTAATTGTAAGACTTCACAGTTAGCCTGGCTGAGCTTCCTCAGAGGCGTTTAGGCCTGTGGTCTCAGATAATCACGTGCTCTGTGAATACTGATTCTGGCATTCAGCTTTGACTAGCCTTGACCTTCCAGAACCCACAGATCCAACAGGCAGGATCTCCAGAGCCACCGTGTCTCCATCAGTATTCCATCAACTGTCTCAGAGACCACTTTTATTCCATCTTGTTAACAAAAGACTTAATGCCTTTTTACTACCTGACAGTCCTATGTTACCTTTCTAGTAACCTCTGGAAGGGGAGATTGCGTTTGAGCTGGCTTGGCTGATAACCATGCCGGGAACTCTGCACCAGGCACAGGGGTAAGCACTCCACATTCATTCTGCAGCCTCCCCTAGCACAGGGAGCGTCCTAGACGTGCCTGAATGTATAAACTCTGACTGCGCCACCTCCCCCTTCAGACTGGCTTCCATAAAAAACATGGGAAAACAGAGCTGGAAAGATTCCGGAAAGCCAACCACCCTATTCAACACAGGAGGACCCAGGGGGCAAGAGTGACCCACCCCAGGCGGGGGCTTCTCCCTCCGACTTCTATCCACGCCCCTCCGAGTCTGAGCCCATGAGAGGCAGCCAGAGAAAACACCCTGCTGTCTTCCCCCACCCGTCCCCTCTGGGATCACACTGCCTGGATCTTATTTCTGAAAAGCTCCCATCCCTCTTGAGTCGGCGGACCTTTAAGGGTCTTTATTCATCAGCCAATACCGGCCTTGCTTTTGAAACTGCTGGAATCTCTTTCCTCGAGTCCCTGATTGGCGTCCTTCACAATCACGACCTCTGAGATGCGGCATGACCTTCTCCCAGGTCCCAGCCACTCCCACTTAGACTTTATTAAGATCCAAACAGCCGTTCCCTGTCACTCGCCCCTAAGTTCTAAGAGATGGAACTCTCCGCTAGAACGTCAAGAGTCAGAGCTCCATGGGAGCGGAGGACGCTGCCAGCAGACGCCGGGACAGAAGAGCTCACTGTTCGCGCTCTCCGCTGCCAGACCCAGCGCAGACCCTCTGGAGCTCGGGCCCTCCGGGTGTGAGCGCTGACCTGGGTGTGTAGTTTTCATACACGCTCCAGCCCTCGACTAAATCTGTTTATTTCACAATATTCATAAGTAATAGCTGTTATAGGATGAATTGTGTCTCCCAAAAAGTTATGTTTAGGTCCTAACCCCCAGTACCCATGAATGTGACCCTGTTTGGGAAAAGACTCTTTGCAAATGTAATTAAGTTAGGATGAGGTCACACTGGATTAAGGTAGCCGCCAATCCAGTGGCTGGTGTCCTTATAATAAGAGGGATATTTGCACATAGGAAAAGAATCCCATGAAAGAGAGAGAACAAGGTCAGGGTGATGCTGCCACCAGCCAAGGAACAGCAGGAACACCAGGAGCCAGGCAGGAGGCAAGGAGCGGATTCCCGCCCCGAGTCCCCAGAAGGAGCCAACCCTGCCACCACCTTGATTTCACACTCTGGCCTCCAGAACTGAGAGAACAAATTTCTGTTGCTTTAAGCCACAGCATTTTGTTACGCCAGCCCTGGGAAACTGATATGTCACCACTTATCAATCACACTTCCACGTGGCGGCCACTGTCCCCAGACTTCACCCATGTCCACTCATGTCAGCTCACGTGGGTTCCTAACCATGCCACCTGGAGAGATGAAGAAACCCAGACTTGGTTAGAATGTGGTAAACGCAGGGTGTGGACCCGAGTCCACCTTGCCCTCCTGGGCACCCTCCCCTGCCCCTCTGCAGTCAAAGCTGCTCGCCCAGGCCCAGCTGTGCTGGGAGACACCCGCCTCCTATGCAAGGCCCGCCTCACGTCAGCTGACACGTCCAGTCTCAGCACGGGCACAGGAGCTGGCACCCAAGACTGCCCTCCTCCTTCTCCCAGGCACTTTCCCCTGTGAAATGCAGGGAGCCACCCCCACCCCAGCCCCACCCTGGATGTCAGAGCGGCGGCTCCTGTACCCCCCAGCAGTGACACACAGAGACCTGGCTGGGTAGGGGGTGTGTGGTAACTAGCCCAAGAGAACTCCTAACTCCAAAATAAACTGGCTTCCTCTGTCCCTGACGCAGGGACTCTGACACAAAGTTGCCCACAGGCAGGGGAGAGGGAGCCTCGGGCCATCTGACGAGGAGATAGGACTGTCAGCTCCCCTGGCACGTCCGCAGGTCAAGCATGTCAAAGGCTAACAGAAACCAGCTTGACGTCCAAACAAGAACAGAGGACTCAGCCAGAGGAAAGCAGGGTCCTTGGGCTGACACCGAGCACTCCTCGGCCTGGAGGCCCCTCGGGGCGGCAGGTGGGTTTGTCTCTTTATGTCTTAGATGCAAACCTTGGCAGAACCCAGCCTCGGCCTGGCCACCTGCGCACCAGGCCGGTGACCCCAGGCCAGGCCCTGCCCCTGCAGGACCTCCACCTGAAGAATCCAGATCGCCTGAATCTTCACCTGAAGAATCTCCCTCTCCCAATTCTCCCTCTCCCAAATCTGGGGAGGGCCAGCCCAAGAAATTCGGGAGCAGGTGCACGCCCACCCGAGGGAGGCAAACAGGACCCTGGACGCCCGTGCCAAGCCCCCAGCGAGGGGCACCTGTGCTCCACCTCGGAGGGTCTCGGGGAAGACGGGGTGAGGCTAGGGTGAAGTATTCGGTGTGGACCTGGCCCACGGCAAGCCCAGCAAGCCTCCCCTGCTGTGTCGCAGAATCCTGCAAGTAAGTGGAACACAGAATTGCCACACGACCCCGCAATTCCACCCCTGGTCTACACCCAAAAGAAATGAGAACGTGTTCAAACAAATGCTTGTCCTCGAGTGTTCACACTCCTGTCCTCGAGTGAGCAGCACTACTCACAACAGCCCAAGTGCCCACCACCACACGAATGGGGGCTGCTTTTCAGCCATCAGAAGGAATGAAGGACTGATACGCATGACAGCGGGAGTGAACCTCGAATCATGCTAAGTGGAAGAAGACAGACAACAGGGCCACTTGTGTGATTGGCACGTATATGCGGTATCCAGAGGAGAGGAATCCACAGAGACAGAACACAGCTCGGTGGCTGCCAGGAGCCGGGGGAGGAGGAAATAGGAAGAAACTGTTGAATGGGTCCAGAGTTTTATTTTGGAGTGATAAAAAATGTTTTGAAACTACATAGTGGTGGTGATTGCACAACACTGTGAATGTACTAAATGCCGCCGAACTGCTCACTTGATAAACGTTAATTGTATGTTATGTGACTCTCACCTCAATAATTTTTTTTTTCTTAAATCATGCAACTGATATCATAAACTTACAACTGTGCCACAAAGTGCCCTCCCGCCTGCTTCTCCTACCCCACCCTGCAAAGCTTCCTCCATCTCCAGGCTTTCAGGACAAAGGTCCCACCCACTGACCTGTCCTGAGAGCTCTCGGCCCTGCCCTGTCCTCTCTCTGACGCACCTGAGGCTGGAGCCCCGGCTCCGTGGCCCTGGGGCTCCCCGCCATCTGGTACGCCCTCTCTGCTCCCCTCCACGTCCTCAGCGCCCTCCAAGGTCTGCCAGGAGCCCCCTTGGTGAAGCCTTCCCAGGGACCCCCACACCCACACTGAGCCCCAGGCCCCTTCTTGGGCCAAGAACAAACCTCTGGCACCTGCCGTCCCTGCAGTTGTCACCCTGCATGGTCCATTTCTCTACTAGGCTCTACTAGAGCAAGTCCAACAAACCCAACATGTCCTGGGTGTGACATTTAGTCCCCATGATCACACTAAGGGATAACAATTACTATTATCCCCAGCTTAGAGGTGAGTAAAACAAAGCATACGAGATGAAGTGAATTCCAAAAACGACGCAGCCAGCAAGGGGTGCAGCCTGGATGCATGCCCAGGTCAGTCCAACTGCAAACAGTCTCTTAACCCTCTGAGAGTCTAGGCCAACGACTGTCCAGTCCACAACAGGACCTGCCGATGGGCTGCAGAACCGATTCCAACGCAAATACACTCCCCAGATTGTCGTCTTTACCCGACAAAGCTACACATGACTGGAAACTCCGGCTCCTTCCTGCAGTCCGTCTGGACAGAGAAGCCCTCCTCAAACAAGAAATGAAAATGCCTTAAGAGGCTGAAGGCCCAAAGCCAAGCCTCTGAAAGTGACCCAATTAAATACTTAACTGTAATACCAGTCTGGACTCAAAAGCTCAACCCTCGGGCTCAGGGCTACGCCGGCTGTGTGGCAATTGTGCAAAATAATGCTCAGAAATGGAAGGAAGGAAGCCCGTTTCTCCTTAGTTCCTGTAAATTGGGAGATGGAGACTGAAGAATGCTGGGCAAGTTTACAAGTCAGGCTTCGGCTCCACCGAGGCCCCTGCAGGCAGGGCGCGGCCACCAGCCTGGGACACAGCTCTCTGTCAGCAACCCATCAGTCAGCGAGCCTGTCCCAGGAAACCCCGGCCCACGGCGATCCCAGACAGGCCGATGCCCCACACTCTTCCTCCAGGCCCTCACGCGACCTGGTGTATGTCTTCACTCTGTTCAAATAAGGTGTTCATCTTCCCCAGTGAGCCACTCGAGGCTCAGACATGCAGTTCCTGCTGCTGAGAACAGGCATCCTCTCCTCCCCTGAGCGTCCTCTGTACGTCCCTCGGATCTCCGTAAATAATACTCGCTCCCAGGAGTGTCCCCAGAGCATCCTCGGACCGTGGGCACCTCACCTGCACAACAGGCGTCTTCCCTAAGAGAGCACTCGTCGCCCAGCACGCTCACTGCCTTGTCCAGAGCCCGTCTTTCCCAACAGACGATCCACAACCCGGGGGAGGACACCAGGTCTGCCTGCTCTTCACTGAACCCCTAACTCCGAAGAAGGGTGTCGCCACACAGCAGCACTACCTCGGCGCCTGCTGAGCGCACGTGTCGAACAGTGAATGAATAGCTCGCGGAGTTCTCTTTGGAGGGCAAGGAAGAGATCGCCTGCTCACACTCAAACTAAAACTGCGCCAGAGCAATCTCGACTGTCCATATCAACGCCTGGCCCTTCTGGAGGGATGGCAGGTAATTAAGTATCTCCTATTCACCTCGAGACCTGGTCAAGAAAATTCACATCCAATCTAAGCTGGAAGAAAAAAGCAGATCTGAGTCATAAGTCCGCTATCATTGTCATATTCCTGGCACAGTGGTTAGCACTGTACTCTCCGGACAGTTTTCTTCCAAAAAGATGACCCGTAATATTTAATATACTGGAGCACGGTCCCTCTGAGCCTCAGTTTCCTCATCCACTGGAGACCGAGGACAAGATGCAGGGGCTGGGGGGAACCGCTTTTACCTGTTTCTCAGCTGCGTTTCTACCCCTCTGCTCTGTGCCACTGTAACAAAATACCACGAACTCGGTGACTGATGATGACAGATGTTCATTCTCTCAGTTTCAGAGCCCAGAGGACTGGAATCAAGGTGTCTGCAGGACACACTGGCTCCGAGGTCCCTTGGGGAGAATTCCTCCCGCCTCTTCCGGCTCCGGTAGCCACGGGCGCTCCTTGGCCTACCTTGGCTTGTGGCAATGTCATGACAGTTTCTGCTCCAGAAAAAACTGTGGCCGTCCTCTCCTGTGCATCTCCTGTGTGTCTCCTCTTCTTACAAGAACGCCAGTCACGCTGGATTAAAGGCCCACCTACCGCAGAAGCAAACACGCCCACTTGCCCAGGCACTGGGACCGAGGACTCAGCCTGCCTTTTTGGGGGGACAGAATGCAACCTGTAACGTCCTCTGTCTTTCGTCACAGAATGTTCATTAAATGATGCCGTCATAAAGGTGCAAGCGTAAGTCATTGTGTTTCCCCGTAAGTCGATATGTAAACACTTACAGGAAAATGTTTTTCAAAGTTTGATATTTTTTCTTTTGTCTACTTTTCCTAGAAATCTCAATTCAGACTGAAGCTTGTGCGTGAACTGAGAACAAACATCAAGTAATTTATGTGGAAATCTGATGACTCTACTTAGCTCTCTAGTATTCTTAAAGAAACAAAAACAAAAACACAGAAGACAAAAAACTTAGGTGGCTCTGTCACTGAATCCACTTCAAGGCTTAAGTTGTGGTGACAACGGCATCCCCACGTACCGAGGGAGCACCATGTCGGAGGCAAGGTGCTCAGCGTTTTCGCGGCATCACATCGCTCCTCTCCCCAGTCGTGGGGATGGGTGCCACCTACCCCCACCCGACACACGTGCAAACTGAGGCTTGGCAAGGTCACCTAACCAGGCCGATGTTGAACAAGAATTACGGGGTTTGAATGCAACCCAGTGCCTTCTCCACGGACCTTGGGGCTGAAGACTGTCCTTGTTGCCAGGGCAGCCTACCCCCCTTCACTCTGAAGGCTCATTCCACGCTAATCCCACCTTTAAGTGCCTTTAAGTGCCTGCCTATAAATCACAGAGATCAAAGAGGGAAATTGTGTAGACAAATGTTTAGAGCGCTTGACCACATCTGGTCCCAACTGGTAAGTGCCGGTCAGATGAAAACTGCAAAATGGAGATTTTATTTTCTGTTCATCTAGAGGCAACATGGTTGAAGAGGCACGAATCCTAAAGAATTGGATTTCTGTTAAATTGCTTTTTAAACTTTCATCAATTTTTACAACCCCACCCCAACCCCAGCATTTCAAGGGACTTTTGCCTTCTTTAAGGCTCCAGACAGGGCCTCCCAGAGATGGCCCCAGCTCAGCTCCGGCACTCAGAGCCTGCACTTCCTCAGCTAGAAAAACGAGGAGGCTAAGCTACCCTTTCGACCTTAAGAGTCTATGAATCTCCTGTTTATCTACTTTCTACACATGGTATCTTAGTCTGTTTGCGCTGCTATATCAAAATGTCATAAACCAGGTAGCTTATAAACAACAGGCATTCGTTTCTCACAGGCCTGGAGGCTGGGAGGTCCAAGACCGAAGAGCCAGCAAATTGGGTGTCGGGTGAGAGCCCGTTTCCTGGCTCACAGACGGCGCCTTCTCGCTGTGTTCTCACACGGCACAAGGGGCAAGGGAGCTCTCTGGGGTCCTTTTTATAAAAGCACTAATCCCTCGTGACCCAATCACCTCCCAAAGACCCCATCTCTAACATCATCACCTTGGTGATTAGGTTTCTACTTATGAATGTGGGGAGGGACACAAACATCAGACCATTGCACACAGAGAGACATGGTTGGAATGGGAGTTATTTCTGAGTGGCAGATTATTTAGAAAATACCTGTAAGATTTTTTTACATCTTTCCACCTTTCATATTGCTTGCAGTCTTTTAATAACTAGCATAGCATAATATTATAAAAATAATAGTCACCATTCTAACATTGAAAGATTCTAAGACTCTAAACCAGGGGTCAGCGAGCTGTGGCCTGCAGGCCAAATCTGGCCCACACCGTGGCTTTATACCACCCATAAGCCAAGGATGGTTTCCATCTTTTTTTTTTTTTAATTGAGGTAAAACATAACATAAAATTAACCATTTTAAAATATTCAATGCATTTAGTATTTGTGCTATTAAAAAGCATTTAATATTTAGCACATTCACAATGTTGTGCAACCACCACTTCTATGAAGTTCTAAAACATTTCATCACCCCAAAAGGAAACTCCATGCCCATTAAGAAGCCACACCCCAATACCCTGTCCCCAGTTCTGGCAACCACTAATCTGTTTTCTGTGTCTATGACTTTGCCTGATCTGGATATTTCATATAAATAAATCATGTAATATACATCCTCCTGTGACTGGCTCCTTTCCCTTAGCATAATGTTTTCAAGCTTCCTCCATGTTGTAGCATGAATCAGTACTTCATTCCTTTTCATGCCTGAATAATATTCCACTGTGTGGATATACCACACTTTGTTTACCCATTCATCTGCTGATGGACATTTGGACTGTTTCTACATTTTAAGAATCATGCTGCTATGAACATTTGTGTATAACTATTTGTTTGAACTGTTTTTAATTCTTCTGGGTATATGCCTAGGAGTGGAATCATTGTATCATATAGTAATTCTATATTTAATTTTTTAACATAGTACCTTCGATTTTGCCTCTTAATCTGCAAAACCTAAGTATTTATTATTCGGACCTTGACAGAAAAATTTTACCAACCTCTGCTCTGAAAAGAATTGTCTTACTGTTCCTTTTAGCTGCTTAGTGCTTTACAATGACAAAGTACTTTAGTATATACCGTATTTTCCACCTTGACTTCACTGGCTATTCATCACTATATTTGGGGGCGGGAAAGGCTGGTGCCAGGAGCCTCACTTTACAGATCACGACAGACCCCAAAAGCTCTTCAGAGCCTCACGGGGGTCCCACAACTGCAAACCCACTTGTCCTTCTATTTCCCCTCCAGCCAATCCGGTCACTGTCGTCTAATATCCCAACAACCGGACTGACAAGGTGTTTCACTGAATCAGTATATTAAGGAAGAACTTACAAATGGCTTTGTATCAATGCTGAGAGACAGGAAATGTAGGGGGAGGTTCTAGGACCTATAAAGTCACAGAAACACTAATGATGTCCCCAGATTATCCGAAGAACACATCAACGGAGTTGTGTAGCTGAGCTGCCCAACCCACCAATACCATCACATACTTACCCAGCATCCATCCTAACTCAGGAAACCCACCTGGACAGAGCCCCCGTGCAGGGAGCTCCACAGTCAGGTGGAGGGAGCTTCCAGGCCGTTAACCCGTCACCCACTGGACTCCTGAGCTGACTCTGCCGCAGTCCCGGAAATGGCGCCCACCCAGGGAGACAGGTCCCCAGCAACAGGAAGCTAGCAGCTCTCTAGGCAGCTGGTGACATTTTACTGAGATGACATCTGTCCCTTTGTCTTCATTCAACAAGGTGTGCCAGGGGCCAACCAGGTGCTGGGAATAGAGGAAGCACAACACAACTCAGCCCTCACCCTCTGTCCAGCAGAGGACATGAGTGTGGAGCCACCAACTACTGGAGCAGAAGTATGCTGTAGAACTGCAGAGAGCAGGCCAGGCACCGTGGCTCACGCCTGTGAGCCTAGCACTGTGGGAGGCTGAAGCAGGAGGACTCCTGGAGGCCAGGAGCTGGAGAACTGCAGGGAACAACATGGAGAGGGAGGATGGCTCATTCAGCCTGGGTGGAACAAGTAGAGCTGAGCCTGGAAAAGCTAGACAGGTAGAGGGTAAATAAAAGTCATTTCCAGGCAAACAGAAGAGCATGTGCAAAGGCACTGTGGCCTGCCAGAACACACAAGGTTAACCCCCTCAGAGAAACCTGGGTTGGTGGCCAGGGGATAAAAATGCCACAGGCCATGATCAGAGCCACCCAACTAATCTCATGCCTCCTGCACACAGGGGTCTCCACTGCAGTTCCCAGCCCCACCTCTCCCTCCTCGTGGCCTCCCCAGGCTGAACCTCAAAGCAACATCCTCCAAAAACAATCTGAAGAAACTTGGCCTCCTGCTCATGGTGCCTGGAGGAACAAGACCATTCCTGCCTTTGAAAACTGGGCCAAAGAACCTACATGGCATTAGGAGGATGTGAAAATAAATACCATGAAGTTGACAGGGGCACAGCAATTTGGAAGAAAAATAATCACATTTCCTGCTCACTAAACCATTATTTGCCCCTGGTAAAGTCAATTATGCTAAAGAAAATAAGTTATTTAAAAAAAAAAAAAAAAAGAAGAGGCTTGATAGGTGTCTTTTTTCCAGCAACTAAAACTCCAAGAAGCGAATGCTCAAGTCCCTGCGCTGATGAAGGTCTTGGGACAGCCCGATCGGTACTTCCTAAAGAAAATCTTGGGATGGTCCCCAATTCCCCGATCAACCTGCACGTCATTCCTAAGCCCTGCCCTCAAGCAAAGCTCATGTGTGACTCTCGGAAAGAGAAAGAAACACAGCAGGCTTCTAAAACTCTCTGGGCAGCCAAAAGGCTTGGCCGAAGCACCCCCAACTCCCTCGGTGTCTCTCCTCTTCCAAGTCCTCCCTGACCACGTGCACCCCCTTCAAGGACCAAGTCATTCAGATTTCCACCTTTTCTTCCCAAATAGCCAAAGGAGACCTCGCTGCTAATAGCACAGTAACATTAATAACAACAAGCAACTATTAAGTGTCCACTACGAGTCAGCCCACCTTGCCCTGGGACGCTGGGAAACGTCTGAGACCTTTGTCTGGTCACAGCTGGAGGGGGAGCGCTACTCCCGGATCTACGGGGTAGATGCTGCTAAGCCCCCTGCAAGCTGCAGGACAGCTCCCACGACAAGTCACGTGGCCCAGACTGTCCGTGGTGCAGAGGCTGAAAAGGGGCTTGACGTGAATTAGCTCACGTAACTCGAGAGCAGCTCCGTGAGGGGAAAGTGCTGTTATCTGCGTTGGTCAGGGAGCAAGCTGGGCCGGGGCTATGGCCACACATGGTAGGCAGCAGCGGGGGGACGCGAGCCCCCACTGCAGGCTGGCGGTCATGGGTAGCCTTCCCCAGGAGCCCCTCCTTTGTGTCAGTGTCATTTAATACTTGCAGGGACAAGGCACCCAGACTCGGGCAGGTCGCTCTGCAGGTAGCACAGGCTTCCGCTGGGCAGGGCTGAGTCTCTCTGCCAGACCTGGGGCGACCTGCGCCAAGCCCGGGGTCCTAACCATTATGCCATGTTGGCCAGAGCTCATCTCCCTGCCCCTTCTGCTCAGGACTCCCAGGCGCTAGGGCGTCAGGACCCCTCTCACTAGGCCCTGGGCCCTCACACATGCCTGTCCCCACAGCCCGGGGGCGGAACAAAGGGAAGAGTCTCTTCCAGAAGGGGAAGGCACCAGGAGCCTGGTGAGGGGCCTGTGACACCCGGGGAACGAGCCGAATCCGGCCAGCGAGGCAGGAGAGCAGGAAATCGCAGCTGCGCCCCAAGACCAGCCGGCACCCGCTGCACAGGGCGTATCAGGAAACGGGGCCAAGAAGGCAAGAAGCGCATTTTAAAGGGATCCCAGGCTGGCGGCAGCCACCCAGAGCCTGAGAGCACCGGACCAGAGAACCCGAGAGCCCGGAACGGACGGTGGACTCCAAGAAGACCAAAACCGAACGTGACAGTTTAGCTGGGGAAAAAATAAAACAGATCCACGATACGTTATCCACAACCCTGAAATCCCCAAAGTTCCAAAACCCAAAGTGTTTTTTGTAATTCGTTTAATGGCAAAGATGTAGCCTGAGCAGAGAGGAAGCTGATCATGGATCATGTCCCTCATATCGTGATGTTCACACGCTCGCGGCAACAGCGTCCACGTGGTGGACCACGGGGTGTCGCCCGGACCTGCTGGGGGGTGTCCAGCATGGGAGCCACACGCAGGGCTGTCATCTCTCTCGCCGCATTGGGACAAACGAACTCTGAAACTTCACTAGGGCCTCAAGAGTATCAGATAGGGGATCGTGGGCTGTGCCAGCACACATGCCCGTGAGCGCAGCTCTGGGTCACCAGTGTCTACGAACAGAGCTGGCAGGCAAACGGGAGGGAAGGAAGGAAGGGAGGGAAGGACGGAGGGAGGGAGGGAGGGAGGAAGGGATAGATGGAGGGAGGGACGGACGGAGGGAGGGAGAGACGGAGGGAGGGAGAGACAGAGTGAAGGAGGAAGGAAGAAAGGAAGAAAGAAGAGGAAGAAGGAGGGAAGAAAGGAGTTATCTGAAGGCAGAGTTCTCTGCAATTCCTCCGCGGCTTCAGACGCCTTCATAACTGAGGCTGGGACACCCACCTTCGTCCCCACTCATCCGCACACACAGGCTCCACCGCCCGGGTTAGCGGCTTACGCAGAATGCTCACCTACTCACGACAGGAATCGATTACTCGGCAGCTTGTCTAGCAATAAATGAAAAGTACAAAACTTTAGGGAAAGTAAAGCTCACAATGCTACATTGCCTTTCCCAATTTAACACATTATCTGCCATGTGAATTGCATTTAACTCACACTAATCTTGAGCCCAGGGCTTCGTGAAGCTTACGTAACTCTCACATGTCTCTTTACCCTGGGAGCCGCGTGGTGCGCAGGCAACTCACACTGCCACGCTGTAACATACGTGCTATGTGACGGGCGGCCCCCTCGGCAAAACCCTGCAGTTAGTTCATGAATAGCTTACTCGTTGATGTTCTTATTGTTACAGTTAATATTGACAATGTAATTGCATAGAACTCACGCACAGAAAACAATAAAAAATAACAAATTTTCATTAAATTAGAAAGGATTATTTTGTTTTTGAAGTTTTTATTCTATTTTCCTAAGAGAACACTGGTGGCCCCAAGGAAAAGAAAACTTTTTCTAATGTGGCAATGTGTTAAAATAATCACCAGAAATTGTATATTTTCTCTATAATAAGTTAATATCGATCACGTAATAATTTAATATGAATAACTTGACATTGAGCAATACTTTCTCCTCTGAAAGCCCTTCCACATACACTGTCTCGTTCTCTCCCCTGGCACAGCTGAGGGACACACAGAAGTGCTGCCATCTGCCCAGGAACACCGGACCCCAAGTACTGAGCTCCCAATCCAGTGCTCGCTACACCACACGATGATGTCCGTGCTCCTAACTCTAAGTCACTGCAATTCTCACTGATTTGACTTCATAGCTTTTCAGTGCACGCCTAGTCATAAAGACCAGTGTTATTTCAGAATATAAAGATTCCATTCTACAAAGAGACAAACAGCGACACAGAAACAAAGGCACAGTTCTCCTTAGAGGTTTTAGCACTTGGCCTTCTGATGCCAAAAGAATTCAACAGACTCAGAACAGGATCTGGGGGAGCATCCAGTCTCGGATGGTGACAATAAGAACTGCCAGACAAACAGGAAAAAAATGCACTGAGAAAGGAGCATTCCTTATAGGCTCAGTACACCCCAAGGAACATGTTGAAATCTACAGGACATAAGTAGCAAAATACACACCAAGGAAAAAGGCAGCATCTGTCCTCCTTTGCATCACTTCCTGTCTTTGTAGAGACACGAACATCTGTTCTCCCAAGTGACTTTCAGGTGTGAGGATGTGCAATCTCTGTGCTCAGTGCCAATGATGCTAAAAGGTCCATCCTAACATTCTCCCTGATTAACAGAAAATAAGCTTCAATAGGAAGAGACCACCACCACCTGCTTTCTCCTCTTCCTGCAGAGCACACGAGCAGACTACACTTCCAACCCCATCTGCTGCAGGTCTGGCCAGGAACAGAGGTCAGGGTGAAGGAACGTGAGCAGAAGGGATGGGCACCACCTCCAGCCCCCGCCAGGAAGAAATCTCCCGTATGCTTTCCTTCATCTCTGTCTTTCCCCACCCACAAGTTGAATGCCAGGAGCCTGAGTCTCGTGGAGGGCAGATTGGCAGAATCAAAGGAGCTGGGGTCCCCCAATGGCTGGGTGGAGAAGTCACCCACTTGGACTATGACACAAATGAAAAACTAACTTTCATTGTATGAAGCCAGCAAAATGTTGGAGCTGTTTGTTACAGCTGCTAGGCAACCCTAATTCAGAAAGGAAATCACGATTGTTACATTTATATACAAAAGTATACCTAATGTAACTAGGTTCAACAAATCACTCAAGATAGCATATACATTTTGCATCACACTCCCGAGGAAATGCAACAGCAGCAAGTCACACCTTAAATAACTCTAAAGAGCAATTGCATCGGGATAAAGACTCAGAGTGATGTTCCTGATGAGACATTTAACCAGAGACTTTGGAGATCCACCTTCATCTTGTCCCTACAGGATGCCGTGGAAATCAGTGAGAACTATTGCCTCCCATCGGACTTTGGAGCAGAGGTTAAAACTCTTCTGACCCTCACCTTGGAACGGGAAGGGGTTGCAGAAGCCACAGGTCCACACTGGACAACAAGGGAGGACCTGAATTAGAGATTCCGTCTCCGGCAACAAAAGGCTCCCACTTACAAAACAATCAATCAAGAACAAAAGAAACTAACATTATCGAGCACAGACCAGGGGCCAGGTTCCTGCTAGGTTATCTCTTTATCCTCAAAACTACCCAAAGAGGTTGGTGTTATCACCAGATTTACGAAGAAGAAACCCAAGCTTAAGATGAACAACTCACCCAAGGTCACTTGTCTAATAAGACACAAAGCTGATGTTCAAAAACAGATGTCTACAACCCCAAACCTGAGATCTTTTGACGGCACATGCCACATCCTGAGAGAAAGCACCCTTTTCTCCTTAAGGCACCCAAATGAAAATTTAACAAGCTGACAGACATCTGTCTGGGGTGAAACCATCTGCCTTATGAAGACAGGGAGCGCCCATGTGTGTAATCAGTTTCCCACCTGCATGCAAGTGAGTGGATGACTGCTGAGCACAGGGACAGAACGGTGCTTGTAAACGATCACCAAGAAGCCCAGCATCGTTTATTTGTCACAAGCCAAGCCTCCTCCCCTGCCCCATTAGCTCCTGAAATTAAAGTGCTCTTATGACTCCAAGGCCACTGAGGGCTATGTATGATGTGACTGGGAGAGGAGCCAGCTGCGTGGCCTACAGTGTGAATAGCGCCCCCTAGAGTTGTGCAGTAGGATAGCCTTGGGACAGTGAACGTGCAATACCAGCATCAAAGGCCACTCTTTGCCATCACCACAGAAATGGGATTCCAGAACCAGAGTGAGGCTGGCCCCCTACTCATACTATTATACAAAACACAAATGGTAAGAAACTGGAAATGAGTCAAAGCAGGATGTATCAATATGCTAATACCAAACGCAGATAAAGCTCAGGCGGGTCCAGCTGGATGAGACTGTCCCCAGGGAAGAGCTGTCCTCACGGTGAGAACCATCACACTCAGAGAGCTACTCGAGTTCCTGTTTGGGTCTCAGACTACCTGATTGTTTCGTTCTGTCACTAACTTGATTACAAGGAATTTCCAGGTCTGAACACAGAAGTAAATCAGAGGTGCGATCCTAGGGAGGGAAGAAAAGGCAGGGGGAAAAAAAAATCAAAGGCCACTAAAGACGGAGGGAAACCTTAGATGAAGAGTCTTACGTTATCAAAATCATATAGTTATGGGCTGAATTGTGTTGCCTCAAATCTTATGTCAGAGTTCTAGCCTCAGAAGTTGAACACCTCAGACTGTGACACATTTGGAGACCGGGTCTTTAAAGAGGTGATGCAGTTAAAATTCGGTCTTTCGGGTGGGCCCTAATGGAGGATGACCGGTATCCTTACGAGAAGAGGAAAGACACACAGCAGGAAGACCGTGAGAAGACACAGTCTGCAAGCCAAGGAGAGAGGCCTCAAAGGAGACCAACCCTGCAGATACCCCGCTTCTAGCCTCCAGCACTGTGAGAAAATAAAGTTCTGCGGGTTAAGCCACCCCGTCTGTGGCGCTTTGTCATGGCAGCCGCAGCACGCTAAGACACACACTTTACACACTGATTCCCAAGCCAGCCAAAAGCACTTCCCGTCGTGAGGTTAATAAAAGCAAAGGTAGGAAGAGCACGAATTCCGTTTGCATAGCAAGGTTTCCAAGCTGCCTCAGGGCACACCGGTTCCCACAACCTCAAGGCCAGGCATCACCACCCCTTTCAAAAAATGGGGGAAGTAGGCTAGGAGAGGCTCAGAGTCTTGCCCGGGTCACAAGCAGGAGAAGTGGCCCTGTCTGGACCCCTCACTGGGTCACCTCTTCACTGCTTTCCTCCCTGAAGACCTTCTCCATACACTGAAGTCTGAAAAGTGAACATCTGGACCAGCGCCAGCGGTGGGAAGCGTTGTTATTTCCACATTGCTGGACCCACCCACTCGGCCTCCCACCCCACGGAGTCTTTTCTAGCTGGACTCGGAGTCCTGCCCTGAACACGCTCAGCAACTTCACAGCTCAGCAGCCCGCTCCGCCAGCACCCCCACGGTCAGCTGCCGACGAGACACGGGCCCTGCATGCTGGCTCCAAATTAGACCAAGGTGTCGCCCAAGTAAGGGCAGCAACTGGGCAAATGCAAATGCCAATCGTAATGCAAGACCACTACACACCTATGAGACTGGCTAAAATAAACAACAGGGACAAGGACAAATGACGGTGAGGGTCCGGAGAAACTAGATCACACACACACTGCTGGTGGGGATGTAAACTGGGACGGCCACTTTGGAGAAGTTTGGCAGTTTCTTAAAAAGCCAAACATCCAAGGAGCGTACATCTCAGCATCTGCACTCCCGGGCATCTATCCCGGAACATGACTTATGCTTACAGCAGCTTCATTCGCGACAGCCCAAACCCAGATGTCCTTCCACAGGTGAGCAGGTAAACAGTATGCGGCAGATCCACACCATGGAACACAACTCAGCAACGAAAAGGGACAAAAGTTTGAGAGAAACAAGCACCTGAGGAATTTCCAGAGAATGACACTGAGTAAGAAAAGCCAATTCCAAAAGGTTTCGTCCTGTGTGATTCCACCTAGGTAACATCCTTGAAATGACACAATTATAGAAATGGAGAACAGGTTAATGGTTGTCAGGATTTGGGGCAGGGGGCATGGAGGGAGGGCTTTGGCCATAAAAGGACATATGGGGGTCCCAGTGCTGAGGGAAACGTTCTGCGTCTTGCTGTGTGAATGTCAATAGTCAATATCCCCCTGGCTCTGACTGTACTATGTTTTGCAGGATGTACCCTTGGGGGAAACTGGTAATTCAGGATCTCTCTGAATTATTTCTTACAACTGCATGTGGCTATGATTTCCTGAAATACAAAGTAAACAAAAGAGAAGAAGGAAGGAACTGAGGGAGAGAGAAGAAGCAGGGCTGGCGGGGGGGGCGTGGAGCACACCCAACGCACCTGCCTTAGCACCAGCCCTGCTGTGTCTCCGCCATACCTAGCAAAGGACTCAAGAAGGCCTATTTCTTTCTCCATATTTTCACCACCTGCATCCACAGAGGTGATAAAAGAGTAAGAAAAAGAACTACGGCACACCCTAAGACAATCCTTATCGGATGTCTGATACTCTAGGCAAACACTGGCACGGCAATAAATTTAAAATTTTTATAATGTTTCCAAAGTAAAATCAAATTTGTAGAAATATAATATGCCCTAATTTGGTTTTGCTGCAACTTCAGTGAATGAAAATGTCTGCATTTCTATTTACTTATGATCAAATTTAATTTTTCTTCCCCAAAGTAGCAGCTTGCTTGCTACTCTAGATAACAAAAGAGATCTCTCTTCAACTCCCACACTCCCAAATTCATTTGGATATTACACTATTCCCAGCAATTATCATCATTCAGAGCTAATGTGAGCACAGACAAGTCCTGCTCCCCACACCAAGCAAACGTGACTTCTCCCCAGTCAAGAGGCAAGACACCCCATTAAGAAATGAACTTTTGAAGAAAAGCATTTTTCCAGGAACCATGACTGTTAAATCCAAACAGAAGTCACTTGTCACTACATTTCTAAACTTTGTGTTTTATTAAATAAAAAAATTAATAAAAGTGATGCTCCATTCAATGCTTGGCACATCTCAAACATTGTATTAAGTGCTCCACCAACATCATCTCACAAGTCTTTGTAGCGGGCAGGCTTAGCTTAGCTCCACTTTACAGATGAGAAAACTGAGGCTGAGAACATATGAGTAATTTGCTCAAGGGTCCCATAACCAGTAAGAGCCCAGACTTCAACATGCCTGTAGTGCCAACACCCCATCCCATCCGTGTGAGAGCTCTACTGGGAAGAGGCCAGAGTGAAGAGCATACTGGGGTTCACTGTCTTCAATCAACTTAGTAACAGGGCTCAAGGGCAGAAAGAGAACCTTACCCTCCAAGCTGCTCCCCCATCATCCATATTAGTTGTCTACTGCTGTCGTAACAAATGACCACAACCTTAGCCGCTTAAAACTACACAGATTCATTATCTCACAGATCTACAGGTCAATGCCCAGTGGTTCAGGGTGTTGGCTGGCCAGGCTCTTATCAGGAGGCTCTGGGATTAATCCACTTTCAAGCTCTTCAGGGTGTTGACAGAGTCTAGTTCTTTGTGATTGAAGGACTGAGGTTTCCTTGCTGGTTGTCAGCTGGGGGCCGCCCTTCTGTGGGCTCTCTCTGGTCCTCGCATGTGAGGCCCTACAACCCAGGACCAGCACTGTGCATTGAATCCTTCCCAAGCTTGGAATCTCTCTTCTGACTCCTTCTTCCATAACCAGCCAAAGTTCCCTGGACCCACACGATCCCGGACAATCTCCCCATCTCAAGGTTCATAACCGTAAGCACATCTGCCAAGTCCCTTTGCCATGGAACCTGTCATATTCCCAGGGCCTGAGGATTAGGGCGTGGACACCTTTGGGGACCATTATTCTGCCTTCCACACCGTCATTGAGAAGTGAGCACACCGGCCTCACGTGTGACTGCAGGACATGCCGCATCATTTTGCCCAACCTTAGGAACAGGATCCACAGGAACATAATTTTATCGATGCTGGGACATAAGGCTCTGCCTAGCTGGAGGGGTTGGGGTGTTGTGATGGGAAAGATCATCTGGCCGTTGTGACAGCTAAGTCAGGGTTTATGCCTGTGTTAATACGCCAGGTCCCAAACAGGACACACCAAACTCAAGGGTAGATGGAGGGGACGGGCGGGTAAATTCACAGGCAGCCCTCCCCCATGGAATGAGTCACCGGGAACCAGCATTTCCTGCCTTTGCAGAGGAAGCCACAGATCAGCTGTTTACTCCTTTCCCATTTTACAAAATAAATAAATAACTGAAGTGTCTCATTTATAAACAATGTTTCTAACAGTTTCCAAGTTCTTGCAAACAATGAGCTCAGACGGGCCAAGTGGCGAAAGTGGAAGCATGGCCCACCTACAGACCCACCAGAGCCTCTGGAGAGAAACACAGCCCTGTTGTTAGGCTCCCAAAAATAATGCTGAGGTTGGTAAGGGGGATCTCCAGTAATTTTCCCTTAGGCAGAAACAATTATCTAGTGGGAATTATCTACGGGGAATAAATCGCTAACTCCCAGCACCCATATCCTCCCCCGGTCAGCTCCCTTCTTGAGAACTACTAAAATCCTCCCTGTGCAAACTCCCAGTGGAGTAGAGAGGCTAGGATGACCCCGATTCGCTCATTCTCAGCTGCCCTTCTGCCCCACTTGGGGAGGTCCAGCCACCCCGCCCTGCCGATGAGGCTCCAATTGTTTAGAGTCTGCAATCTTGTCACTTCCACCCAGCTCAGCTGTCTGGGTAGAGCAGAGCAAGCCCCACCCTCTCCTCTACCTGACAGTCACTTACATCCTTCCTAGAATTTCCTGGCAAGACCATCCCATATACTCTTCTCCTTTGAAAACTTTCTAACACAAAGTTTTCTCTTTTTCTCATGCAATTAAAAAAAAAATTATTTTTAATCCAACCTGTTTTCTTAAAACCAAAGTATCAGCAAGAGGTATGATGTTAGAAGCTATCGCTGTGAGTGCTGGTGAAGCTTCTGGAAGGCATGTGACTTAATGGGGAAGGGCACAGCCACATTCTGACCCACAGCTTCTGACCCAGTGAGGAGACCTTGCTCGCCCCACCTGTGACATTCCCTTTGGTCTTCTCCAGATGGTCATCCCACGCTACAGGGTCCTCACTGACACCATCCAGGTCACCCTGGGAGTAGATGAAGGGTATCGAGGTCTCTTTTAAATGTGGTGTCCCAAGGAGAAGCCCCCTCATCAGCTGGCAAACACAGGACATGGTGGCAGCTGAATCCCCAGCAGCTACACTTCAAATGTAGCACTCACTAGTGGAGTGAGCCCAGGCCAGCAATGTACCTTCCCCTTGCTCTGTAAAACGGGAGTGACGACAGTCCCCACTGCACAGGACCAAGCTGAGCGAGCCCTCAGCTGGCACTAGAGTTGCTCACTGCCTCCTCGACAGGCGGGTAGGATGCCTGCTCCCCTGCCTGCCTCCGCCTCTCCCTGCCTGCTCCAGCTCCTCCATTTCTCCCTGCAAGTCAGTGCTCAGCTCTCTCCATAGCAGGGACTCCCACTGTCACCACAGCCTGAGCCCTCTCAGTTGGAATCTCCACTCCAAACCTCCCTCCCCAGATGCACATTGCCGGAGCCACTTCTATCAGCACGTGCCCCACACAGAATCCATTAGGAGGTGCAGAGGGTGCTGGTCACACATCAGGTCTGCAGAGTCAGAAAACAGAGCTCTGCCGTGGACCTTCGTGAACCTGTATGAGCCTCAGTTTCCTCGTCTGCAAAATGAGAGGAAACTCAGCCACATGATCCTGAATCAAGGACACCCTGCAGCCCTGCATTGGGAACAAGCCCCGTGTGGGCCCACAGGGGACCCAGGGATGTCCCAGGACTGTTCCCATGGCAACTGTCCAGCCAGCTCCATGGTCAGGGCCCACAGTATGTCACTGACACTTAACAGAGATAAGTGACCAGTTCACAGAAAGAAGAGAGCCCTTGAGGACAAGAGCTGCCAGGAAGCCTCTCAAAACTCAAACTCGGAGTTTTTGAACCAGGTGAGCAGAAGGGGTGGGCAAGTCACTTCTGATGCAAGCACAGCACCTGCAAGGCACAGACCAGGCGGGACAGGCTGCAGGGTGGAAGCAGAGCTGCTGATGAGATGTCCCAGGAAGGTGAAACCTGGGGCCCAGGGCAGGCGAGATCACAAAAGGCCTTCTAAGCCGGCAGTTCGGCCCAGATGAGGAAGGCGGCCAAGGTCTCTGCACTGTGGGGATGTAGGAAAATGAGAATGAAACGAACTGGGAGGACTGGGGACCCAGGAGAGCGGCCACAGCCCAGCCCTGAGCGGAGGGGGCACGCTAACAGAAGGCAGCAACCTACAGTCCTCCTCGGCAGGCAGGGCTGCCGACCCGGTGAGGAGGGCAGCAGCGTGCGGCAGGGCTCAGGGGTCTGTTTGTTTTGCCATTAAGGGAAGGCTCCCTCTCTGGAATGTGTACTCGGGTCCGAAAAGTAAACTTGCAACCTGACTCCATCCACCACTCACCCTCTGGAAACGACAAAGAGCAGCGGAGCAAAAACAGGCCCCGCCCTCCCGAACGGGTCCCTGGGCCTCGGGGACACCGGAGCGCGCGGCCGCTCCGCTCCGCTCCGCTCCTCTGGAGGGTCCCGCACCTTGCACTGCAGGACGGCCAAGGTCGCGCACGCCGCTCCCCGCTGGGGAAGAGCGGAACTCTTAGTTTTGACCATTGCATCATGAAACTGTCCATGCGGAGCTCCAGACGCCAACACAAGTTCATCCAAGCAGCAAAAAGCTCGGCAGAACAATGCCCCCGGGCTTCCCTGCCCAGGCCCAGCAAAACTGAAGGCTGCGCTGCGGGCAGAGCTGGGGCAGCCGGAGAACTGTAGTCGGAGGGGACACCCTCGGGAGTGACACGCCCGCCCCCACCCCCGCGTGTCTCCCGCCCGGCGCCACCGGGCTGGAGCGGGGCACCACCCGCCGGGGAGCGCGGGGCCAGCGGGCGGCCGGCCCCGGGGTGCGCTCGGCTCTGCCCGCGGGGCGGCGGCGCGGGCTCGGGGCGGAAGCGCCTCTCCCCGGCCGGGGCCACCGCTCCGCGTCCCGCCCGCTGGTCCCGCGGCCGGCGGCAACAGGCGCCCGGGCACCCCCGCCCCGCCCGCGCGCACAGCCCGCCCGGGAAGTGCGGCCAGCGGCGGGCGCGGGGTCCCGCGCGGGGCCGGGCTGCGCTGCTCACCCACGCCGTATTTCTCCTCCCTCTTGGTGGGCACCCAGCGCGTCATGGTGCCGCGCGGGCCGGGGCGCCGCCGCCAGAGCCGCCGCGGGTCGGGCAGGAAAGTCCGCGCCTAGGCCGCCATTTTCCATTCCTCGCGAGCCGCGGCAGGATGGGGAGGAAAAAGTTTGCGGCGGAGGCGGTGTCATGTGGGACGGGGCGGGCGGAGCGTCGCGGCCGGATGGGAAAGGCCGGGAGCGCCGGCGAGAGGCGGGACGGCCGGGGCTGAGCTGCGCGCCGCCCTCGCGCGCCCGCCGGACCCCGCGGCCGCCCCGGGACCCCAGCGCGCCCCGCCGGCCCCGGCCTCGCGCACGCTCAGGGCCGCCGCCTGCTCACTTTCCGCGGGCTTTCCTGCAGTCGGGAGCCCTCGGGGACTGGGTCTCTCACGCGGAGAGGGGCGCGCCCTGGAGCACGGGGGCCGGGCACGGTGATGACGGGGTTCTGGGCCAGGTGAGCCGAGCAGCCGGCTCAGCGCGGGGTTCGACCGGCGCCTGCGGGTGTAATGTCCCCAATTCAGGTTCCTCCCTGGCGGACAGCCCCTGGGAGGGGCCTTCCGGAGCGCGCGGTTCAGTCTCTCTGTGTTTAAGTGAGCACCTACCTACCCCGAGCCTCAGTGTGCCAGGGGCGCGCGTGCCGGCTGTAGGGTGGGAGGTGGTGGGTAAAGCAGCAGCGCACAGGTGAGTCAAGGCGTCCTACCCCGCGCATCGGTGCAGGCTGGCCCTTAGGGCCTGGGCAAGGACACCCAAGTGGGGTGGAAAGAGATGGCACAGCGCCGCTGAGGGACTGCCTGCCAGACGAGGTGGCTTCTAGCTTGAGTGTTGAAAGAGTGCCCAGGCCAGGAGGAAGAAGCAGGCAGAGCTCTGCTAAGGCCCTGCAACCTCCGCCCTCCTGGGCTGGCGCGCACTTCTGCTAGTTCAGTAGGACTCAAGGGGGAGCGAGGGATCCGGCAAAGGAAACCCCAGGCCAGGCCTGGAGCAGAGACTGAGCTCGCGGGCACTTGGTCTTCGCCCTGTGTGGGAGTCGTTCTCAGATTCGTCCCCCACACCAGTAAAAGTTGGGGGCTTCCGATTGCTCCAAGGAAAAAGTTAAAACAACACACATGTCTATGTATTTTTACTATAATTTCAGGAAAGAATAGACAGTAAAAACCAAGAAAAAGAGAAAGGACATAGCCCCAAGAGATGAAGGCAGCCCTTTAAATGGAGTAAATTTGGGTTCATGGCATATTAACTGGGTGTCCTGCTGTCTTTCAGGCCCCCAAGGGTCCCTGACAACTGCAGTAGGCCCGGAGCTGTCAAGGATTGGAGGGACAGAGGTGGAAAGGAGTGGCCACAGGGCCTGGGAAAGGCCAGGTGGGCCACTGTCCTGCTGGAGATTGGGCATCACCTGTCCACAGGGCCATGCGGAGCTGGGGCAATGTCAGCACTCCACCCAGAGTGCCGATTAAATAAACAATTTGGAGCTTTTTGCTTTTTGTGGGTGAGAGAGAACATGCTATGTTCAAGAGGACGTGTGTGATGTAAGAGTCGTGGTAAATCAACCACAGATTCAGAGAGAGTTACAGGCCCTGTTTTACTGACTAGCAACTTAAATCCCACAGAGGGAAATGGGTGGGCTTCCCTCTCACACCGCCTGCACCAAAAACCTCTGGGGAAGTCAGAAACCTCAGGGGCTCAGACCCCAGAGTCATGGCCTGGCAACTCTGAGCCCTTGAAGAGGAAGCAGCTAGGAAGGGGCTGTCCAGGAGAAGCAGAGTGCTCTGAGGTGAAGGAAGGACGTGGGGGCCTGACCGGCTTTGCGTCCAGAAGGGCTTCCCTGAGAAAACAGAAGCCTAGACTTTAAGGATATGCAGAAACCAGCCAGGGGAGCTGGGGAGGAACAGCTTGTGCTAAGGCCCTGCCTGGGAAGGAGCACAAATACTTCAAAGAACCGAAAGGCCAGTATGGCGCGAAGCACAGGGAACAACAGGAAAGTGACACAAAGTGAGGCTGCAGAGGTAGAAGGGCCTTATTGGTCTTGCTAGGAACTTGGAATTCTGCAAAGAAAACCTAGAAAACAGATTTTGGTGACACTTACCTTGTCTTTAATGCCCAGCGTTGATTCTGCTTGTCTGGTTCCGTGTTGGTGGAGGTGGCATGTTGCACTAAAGACCAGGGGCTTGAGGGCCCCACGGACCTGAGAGGCCTGGCCTTGGCCAGCCTCGTGACATTCTTCTTCTGTTTCTAAACCTTAGTGTTCTGATATCCCTGTATATAACTTAGGGGTAATAATGCCAACCTCACGGTTGCTCTGAGGCTCACAGGAGGAGGTGTGCTCGCACATGGAAAGCATTGTGACTGTGGTCAGATGTGCGTCCCCGTCTGACCCTGCCTCCAGGTTCTTTGCTTGATAAACTTATGGTTCACATATCTGGAGCAGTTGCCACTTCCACTTCCACTCCGATGAGGATGACCTGCCGAATGCGTAAGTGTGGCACAGGATGTGTATACTTTTGTAAGACTGTCATGTAAATTTTTATAAATCAGAATTTTAAAACTCCAGGTATGGCCACACATGGTGGCTCATGCCTGTACATTTTTGGGAGGTCAAGGCAGGAGGATAACTTGAGGCCAGGAGTTCAAGACCAGCCTGGGCAACATAGCAAGACCCTGTCGCTAAAAAAAAAAAATTACTAGGGCATGGTGGCACGTGCCTGTAGTCTCAGCTACCCAGGAGGTTGAGGTGAAAGGATCACTTAAGCCCAGGAGTTTGAGACTGCAGTGAGCTATGATGACACCACTACACTCCAGCCTGGGCAGCAGAGCAAGACCCTATCTCTAAAAAAAATAAGGAAATAAAATAAAAACTCCAAATAGATGATAGACCGACCATGTATTTGAGACAATGTGGTTTTGGTCATGTCATTGTGATGTGTGCCCAAGCTTGGCTGGGAATTTGTACATGTGACTACAGTCCTTGGAGCTCTGAGAAAGTTCTTCAGTGTCCCTGGCTAGCTTGGGCACTGGTCTCATCTTGTGGCTCTAAATTGAGTCCATGGCCCGGGCTTATTGCCCCGTGGTTGCATGAGCTTGGGACTGGCTCCATCTCCAATTCCAAGAGCCCTGGGGGTTGTGGTCAGTTGGCATTTTTAACCTTTGAGTCGACATGGCTGGGCCACAGGTGTCAGTTGCCCTCCCAGGCGTCTTGCAGGACCTGGGTCTGTGCCATGCTTGAGGGCGTGACCAGTCCAAGAATGCTGGGCTCCCAGTGGCCCAGTCCTGTGTACCAGTGGGAGATCAGGCCAGTGACCCCCCACCCAAGATATGGCAGAATCTTGGGATAGTGTCATGAAAGGCATAATCGATATTATAATATTACAATTCTTAATTTCTTTTTAGTTCAGAAAAACTTTCCACATTTGCAGAGCAAATTCAAGAGGTAAATTGAGCAAAATCTTGCCTGGTGGAGATAGCAGAAGGCACATTGAGTCAGTGGGGGCATGTTTCCTGGGGGAGGGGGATGAGACTGGGGTAAGGATGTAGAGATTTTATGCAGGAAAAGGGGCTTGGTCACAGATTGGTCGCCCATTGAAAGGTGGGGACACGGCTTGCAGAGGGGCATCTGCCTGCCGCCCCTTGGATCCAGTGGCAGATCTGGGCATCAAATTAGGGGCCCAGGTCACAGTGCACAATGTCACACAGCACAAAATTGTATCATCAAGACTTTAGGCCTAACTTCCAGTTTACAGGACATAGGTCGAGTATCAAGTTAAAAGACACTATAAGAAATACAGTCAGACAAAGCTAGAAGGTGGTATATTCTACTGGACACTGGCCTGGTCTCTTCAAAAGTCAATATTATTGAACAAGAAGGGGTCAGTGGAAAAGAACTTATAAATTTTAAAAGATGTAAGAAATATAACATTCAAACGTACTGCATGGTCCTTGGCTGAAAACTGCTTTTAGTGATCCAACCCTAAAAAAATGTTAAGAACAAGAGGGGATTTGAAATATAGTCCAGTATTAGATGATATTAAAAAATTATTATTCATTTTGTTAGGTGTAATAATAGTATGGCTGTGGTTAGATGGAAAAAATGTCCTTATATTTTAGAGACGCACGCTGGAGCGTTTAGAAGTAAACCGTCATCGTGTTTGTCATTTACTTTAAAATACTACAGGAAAAAAACAGACAAAAAAGATGAAGCAAAATTGTTCAATCTAGGTACGAGTCTATGAGTGTTTACTTTTTTCTGCATGTTTGAAATTTTTTATAAAATAAAGTCCAAGTGGGGTTAGGAGGGGCCTGAGATTGCAAAACCAATCTGAGAAACCTCCTGGACTGGCCTCACGCTAATAGCCTGGTCTCTGCCTCCACACTCCCCGGTGCTCTGCTCAGCATTCTCCATGGAGATTATTAAGGCAGACCCAAGCTGTTAAACTTCAGCCAGCTTCGTGGAGCAAATATGCTATTAAGTAGGGGATGCTTCGCCTGCGCCAATGTGCCTTATGGGCAAATGTGATGGTGAATATAAATGCAGACCAAGCAGTCCTTCCCACACTTGTACACAAGGAAATGAGCTCTGGAGCTGGGGGCCGGGACGTCAGCAGGCGGAGCACCCTGGAGTGGATGGAGCTCCGGATCTAGGTTGGGAGGCCTTGCCCCTGCAGGCTGCTGGATGCTCAGACCCCCACCTCTGGGCCTCCGGGTTCTTGACAGTGCCATGTGGAATCAGGCAGACATGTGACCAGGACCTTGGCAGCTGTCAGACCCTGGGGCAGTTACCTGACCACTCTAAGTTTCCTCATTTTTAAAGTAGTCTGACTTCTAGGATGTTGTGAAGATGTAACGAAATCATGGTAGCAGAGCTTACCATAGGTAAGGACTCCAGATGAAACAATGGTTTTCTGATATTGGACATCAGCTGGTACAGCACCGTGATCCCTGAAAGGAGGGAAACACGAGCCGCACCCTACAATTGCCCAACTTGCTTCCTGGAAGCGGTTTCTGAATTGCAGCACAGGAAGGAAAACAACGGAGTTGGAGTCTCAGTGAGGGAAGGCAGATGTTGGAGTTCAGAGACGCCAAGGCGCCAGGATTTGCAGGTCTGAGTGCCCAAGAGGAGGAAGCTGCTACCCAGAGAGAGCCAGAGCTCTGTAGGAGGGGCACCCCGAGTCTCTGGCTGAGGACTGGTCTCTGCACATGTGGACTCAAGCTCCTTGAGGCTGGCAGCAGAACAAACTCCAGAGAGTAACAGACTCAGAATAATCTGCAAGCTCACACAGTGGTTAATGTTCCCTCCAGCTGGTGTGGAAAGGCCTCACAACATACAAGGTGTCAGGCAAAGTCCTCCAAAGAATCCCATCGTAGTAGGGCTAAATTAGTCCTAAACCAAAGGCTGCTCTGGTAAGTAATAAAAGCAAGCTCAAGCGAATGAAACTGACCTCAAGTAGCTTAACTGCATGCCAGAACAAAGTACAACAGTATTTAAAAGAATACAATGAAACCCAGCACCCAGCAATGTAAAATTCATGATGTCCAGCATCCAGTCAAAAATGACCAGCCATGCAAGTTGCAGGAAACTATGGCCTACACCTGGGGAGGGAAAAGTCAATCCGTAGACACAGAGGCAGAAATGACAGGGATGATGGAATTAGCAGACAAAGACCTTAAAGCAGTGTTGTGAGTATGTCACATGTGCCCAGAAAGATAGAGGAAACCAGGAACATAATAAGGAAAAAACCCAGAAGCCATAAAAGTCAGAGTCAAGGCCAAAAATGGGAGCTGTTGTTGTCCTGGTGGGATGGCTGGTGGCTGATTCCAGCTGGCAAATTCCGGTGTTCTCCTGGCTTCTTCCTTTTAAACTTAGAAGAGCCCCTTCCTGTTTTGGAGAGTGCTCGCTGTTCGTTCTCACTGTGTGCATTACAGTTGGTATCTGCTGGGTTTGTCTGCCCCGTGCACTCCTCCTCCGGGTGACATCATCCTGATTGTCCTGGGGATCCACTGTCAGGGGCGGAAATGTGTTCCCCCAAAATTCACATGTTGAAGTCCTAACCCCTAGTGCCTCAGAATGTGAGTGTATTTTGGAGAAAGAGCCTTTAAAGAGCTAATTAAGGTGGGCATGACAGAGACTGTTCTTACGCCCCCTTTGCAGATGAGGGGATTAACGGGAGCTGGGCTACAGCCCAGGCATCCAGACTTCTAATCCTCAGGGACAGGCGCTCCCTGGATCCAGCTGCTCTGAGGTCAGCAGCCCAAAGGCACACAGCAAACCCGAACTCCTCACTAAGACCACAAAACAGCACACCTCGCCACTACACTGAGTGGATGCCCTGCCCTCTTGGAGGCAGGTTGGGCCACAGGAGCATGTGTCTTCAGAGTGAAATCCAAATGTCCAAATGTCATGACTGGATGGAGCTGCAGGCCCGGCAGGGCAGCCAGGTGGTCCCTCTCACCGGGTGTGGGCTGGACCCGGGGCAATTCCGCTGGAAGCTGCCTCCAGGTGGGAGGGAGCCTGCTGCCTCTTATCTGCAGAGGTTGGCACTTGGGGCTAATAATCGTGAGATGAGGGCACAATAATGCAAACAGCCCTTATTGAGTTCATGCATTATCTCATTTAATGGCAGCCTCTCAGGTGTGGATGACGGAGTGGGAAGCTGCACGGCCCGGACCATTGTGAGTGTGCAGTAAATGTTAGCTCCTGTTAACAGCAGCAGAGGAGGAGCTCAATAGATGCTTGTTGCACGACTGCATGAGGGAGCGAATGAAGGAAGGAATAACTGGGGTGATCTGGAGCGACTCAGCCTCCCTTCTGGGTGCCGCAGGAGCTGTGTGCAGCCTGAACTGTCAGAGTGATACAAGCTCGTGTCTCCTGTCCTGGAGACCAGCTGCTCTGGCCCATGCAAGGGTGCAGGTGAGTGGCAGTAGAGAATAGGTAACAATCCCAGTTAACCTTTTTCTGAACCTTAACAAGCCACCGGAAGCTAGGCATCATGGAATGCTCACCCCTGGACCTTTCCCAGAAGGGGACAAGTCCGAGACCTTTAAACACATTCACAAACCAGCCCTCTTCATGCCTGTTGCTGAGCTCTGTCTTCCTGGTTCCACGACCGGGCCCTGAGACAGGCTCTGCAGAGCCTCCCAGGAGAGCCAAGGGCAGCCGCTGGCGTCAAGAGAACTTCCAAGACAGGGCCGCAGCCAGAGCAGGCAGGTAAACACTCTGTCTCTGCTTGACCGTCATCAAGGAGCAAGACCCCAGGCAACTGGGAAGTCGCTTCTAGGCCAGGCCAGATGCACACACCCAGGTTCGGACAAAGGGCCCTGGAGCACACGGGGCCCAGATCAGGGCAGTAGTGACATATGGCGCACTGCGTGCTGGGCACTGCACAGATGAGAAGCTCTGCGTGTGCATGCGTGCATTTGCATGTGCGTGCGTGTGTGTGTGTGTATGTGTGTGTGTTTACTACAAGTACCTGCAGTCCTGTATCCCTAGAGGAGAACGGTTCCTGGAGCAGCGGAGTGTAGGTTGGAAGCTCCTAGAAGGACCTGGGACCCAGGCTAAGACTCTGAATTCTGTCTTATAGAGCAGGCAGGGCCAGGGGAGAGTTTTAAGCAGGAAGTGGCATGTTTGACAAGCCGGGAGTTAGAAAGCCCATCCTGCTGAACTGGGCGGTGGGGAGCAAAACCAGAAAGGATGTCCCGGCCTACAGGCAGATAAGGAGGTCGTGGCCCAGGCTGCTGGGGCCACCTGCATCCAGCCATTCAGCTGTCTCAGAGACCAGGAGAGTGCCAGGGCCACACTGGGCCCCGGCGCAGTTTTGGAACTCCAGATACAGGGAGATAGAACCCTGAAGAAACAGTCCCTTAGTCCCCCTCTGACCTGGCTGCAGGTGACAGACCAGG
The DNA here is from genome assembly GCA_008086735.1 of Cheirogaleus medius. Lineage (NCBI taxonomy): Eukaryota > Metazoa > Chordata > Mammalia > Primates > Cheirogaleidae > Cheirogaleus > Cheirogaleus medius. The sequence goes on from VBSM01003144.1 coordinate 3,624,008, forward strand.
CCCTCCCTGTAGGGTGAGACTCCCTCCCTGGGGCGGGCTTTGGAAAGAATTCTTTCAGCCTCCACCACTCTCGATTTAAACACTCTGAGTTACAAGGACCCCACCCCAGGTGGACCCATGAATGTCTTCCAGGGCTTACCTATGACACACACCTGGTTCGATGATGTTATAAAAATTAAAATGTCAAACAATTTTAATTGTATAACAATTGCAGTATGTATAGAATTCCTATTCTGGATGAATCCAGTTTTAAAAGCAATCTTCATTTTCTGAAATCCATTCTTTTTTTTTTTTTTAATTACCAGAATAAAACGGTTTTAAGAAACAGGTGTTCTTGGTGTATTTTAGGCATCCTTGATTTTCTTATTTTTTTTTCCATAAGTAAAAATAGTAATGGAGAAATTCTGCAGGAACAGCACCACTTGAATGGAGTTTCCTGAGGCTATAAACTCTACAGCTCTGGGCTCTCCTGCTGCTTGTAAAGGAACCGGGAGGGAGGGAAGGAGGCTCTCAGAGCAGAGGCTGCAGGGGAGGGGATCTCCTCCCTCCTGCTGAGCCAAATGCCCTGTGGGAAGGTGAGTGGACAAGGTTGTGGAGCCCACAGGGCTGGCTTTGGTGGCCGTGAGGCCTTTGTGGAGGGCCGGGGGAGCCCAGCCTCTTTATTCCTCTGGAGCAGCTGGCAACCCCACGGCTAAGAAACAACGTGTTGAAAATTCTCCTCCATGGCATTGGATTTGAGATGACAATTCGGGTTGCTTCCTGCGTATTTCTCTTTCTCTTATTCTCCATTCAGAGCAGGGCACAGGCCATTCCCCCAATATTTCCTCCCCCCAGGGGCTTCCTGGGGCAGGAAGCAGAGGACCCCAATGTTGGCAGCCCTCTGGGCATTGGCACTAACCTAAACTAGTGACGGTGGATCACGGTGTGCCCTGCCCGGGTAACTATATCCTAGCTACAGGCAGTGCGGGCTGCCCCCTTGGCAGACGGCGCCCTGGCTGATTGGGAGCTCAGGATGCCACACCCTAGCCCAGGAGAGGCCAAGGACTGGCTGGCACGGAATGCCAACCTCTTGCCAGCAGGTGGGACAACTCTGGACTGCAGTTCCTCTCCCAGGACTCCCTGGAGGCAGAGGCTTGACTCTAGCAGCCACATCTCACCCAAGATTCCTCACCTCCGGCTTCCTCTCTTCCCTTTTCCTGGGCACACGCCCCCTCGAGCAAGGTTCCCCATCTCACCCTTTTCTTCTAGAGAAACTGATGTAAGACATTTGGAAAGACAAAGGCCAATGTCTGCTAGACGTTTGCAGAGTCAGGGGAGAAGGAAGGTCCTCCAGACTGAAAAGAGGATGGGGCAGAGGGGACCCAGAGCCCCAAGCCTCCCTGCTCAGCACGCGCCCCAGGCCCGGGCTTTGTAAGGACGCAGCTTATCCGAGGTGAGCACACTAGTGGGGATGGTGACCTTTGAAGCTCCAGCCTTCCCTCAACGTCCGGTTCCCCGAAAGCCTCTTGGAGTCTGGTGGTGGTTTGGAGGTTCAGGGTGTGACAGTGGCAGGGATCCCTGCTCTGAGGGGGCTTATCCTCCAGTTGGGGGGGACAGAAAATCAACCAGCAAACAAAAAGGTCAGCCAGACCTCGGCAGGCAGTCAGTGCTGGGAGGAAAATGTAACCACACAATGGGGAAAATCTCATGTGTGTGTGGTGTGGCGTGTGCATGTGTGAGTGTGTATTGTGCTGCGTGCTTGTGTATGTGTGTGTTGTGGTATGTGTGTGTGGTGTGTGAGTCTGTGTTGTGTGTATGTACGCGCTTTAGCTGGGGACTTTCAGGAAAGCCTCTGGGAGAAGATGACATGTAAGCAGAGACCTGAGTGATGACAGGGAAGAGGCTTGCACAAATCTGGGGACAGAGTGTTCCGAATTGAGGGAGCAGCAAGGACACAGGCAGGACTGAGCCCGGCAGATTCCAGGACCAGAAGGAAAGTCACCGAGTACTGAGAGTGGCTGGAGATGGCAGGCAGGGTGCAGGTGATGGAGATCAGCTTCCAGGTGCTTCTGAGTTATTTCACGTGTGGGAGGTTTGTCAGCCCAACTAGACGCCCCTGCGTCCCTGGGCAGAAGCCACACATTAAAATTATGCATTATCATTCATTTATATGTGTACACAGGTATCGTGTGTGATGCATGTCATCTGGTGTGTATTTACTCATGACGATGTACCATTGTCACCAAGGGCCCCTACTGTGTAGCTTGTGCTGCAGGTGGGGGGTCTGGGATGGGAGGGGCCTTCATTCTACCCTCTCTTAGGGAGCTGCCCGAGCCCTGCACCCCGGCCATTTGAGGTGCATCTTAAAGTCCTAGTTCCACTTTCTAGAGACAATAAAGATTCTTGTTATTTGGGGGGGGGGGGGTTGGCCGCACTGGCAGGGAAGGTGATGTGGGCAGGCCCCACCAGTACTTCCCATATTCATAAGGGTAGGTTAACACAAATGAGGAAAGCGCTGCTGACTTCAAAAATGCAAACTGTCTTGCTTTTATGCTGGTTTCCTTTTCCTTGAGAAATGCAAGGGGATGTTTTTGACCTTGGTCTTTGAAGGGCCCTGGCGTCCGTTTGCTAAAAGACTGGCACCAGGAGCTCCTAAACAAGGTGCGTCGCCCAAGGGCGTGCGAGGAGCGCTCCGCAGAGTGCAAACTGCTGCCCACACCTGCACAGACTCGTTCATCAATTTGAGCCAGGGAGCCCTTGGCTAGCTCAAGTGCGGATCGGCGTGGATGACCTTATAACCAACTCGAGCTAAACTTTTCTAAGGAAATTGAAGCATCTCAGACTGCCGCTCCGCTAGTCTCAAGCAGAGAATAGAGAAGTATGTTTCTGTTCTATCGAAGAAACATGATTTAATCCTGTACTGAGGTATGTGGTTGAATGTCTCTACTCCGCAGACTGGAAAAGCCAGGTGGAGCTCTGTGAAACTAAGCAAGAAGATAATTTTGTGTTCATTTTGATCCTAGATACAAGTTCCTAGAGAGGTTTTGTTTACTTCTTTGTTTTACAGAAATAGTTATCTTACCAACTATTGAAAAGAACATGAGACGAATCAGGTTTTAGCTTTCACGGGGTAGACCTTCGCTTTTGTTTGGTTTTAAATCTTTTTATTGTAAAATAAATCACAAATACAGAAAACTTGACAAGTCCGATGCATGGCCTAGTGAATTACTACAAGGCAAACACTGTCAAGTTAAGAAATAGAGCTCTGCTGGCCACCCCAGAAGCCCCTTCCAAAAGCCTGTCCCAGTCACAGCCGTCTGTCCCCAGCCCCATAAGCAACCACTCTCCTGACTCTTATATTAATAGGCTTTAATAATGTGCTTTTTAAAACATATTTTTATCATCCAAATGTGCATCCCTGTATACAGTATCATCTTGCATTTAAAATTCTTTTTGTCTCTTAAGTCTCATTTAATCTTTAGTTTCCTTCTCTATCCTTTTCATTTCCTTACAGTCTATCTATCGAAGGACCTTTGACCTGTAAAATGTCTTGCAATCTGGAGTTTGCTAACTGTCTGCTAGTGACATGGTCTAATGTGTTCCCCTGGCCCTGCATTGCCTGGAAATCGCAGCTGATCCAGAGCCCGCATCAGCGCCAGGCTTGGTCCTTCTGGTCAGACCTTAGGAGGCAGTGATACCTAGTAGTGTCTATTTTGGGGAGGTTAGCAGGCTCTGATGCTTAATGCCTTCATCTGTTACATTATTGGGGGTTGCTAAGTGGCGATATTCTAATTCCACTATTTCTTTTTCACTGGTTCATTGGAATACGTTGTAAAAGAGACACTTCCCTTCATCCAGTATCAGGTTCCCCAGGGGCACGATTCACACGGGAACGGCGGGATGATGCTCATCCTTCCTCTTTAGTTATTCGTTTGCAAGGTAATGAATGCGTTCCCTGTCATCCTCCAGATATCATCCCTTTTCTTTGTGATAACACTATGAAGTTATGAATTTAAACATGCTGGATGGGTTTGATCCATTGCGGTTATTGTCACTAGCGAAGCTCACTGTCCCATCTTTGGTCGGGGGAGGCACTTCACTCTGGCTCCTGGGTTCTTTGGACGTGACCCCAGTAGTCTTTGACGGGGTCCTGGCTATCTCACCTTAGACGATATTTCGAGTCATCTATGTTTTCTGTCCCAGACCTGGAATCAGTTATTTATCCAGGAAGTGCTGGTTTCTTTCCGTGAGAGACTGTATTTGGGGTGACAATATGAGCTGTAGTGATGCTCGCTGCTATTGGATTGGTTCTGACCTCTAGGCCTTTTTGGGATCAGAGAGGACAAACGTTTTTCCGCATTCATATTGAACTTCCAATTCAAATTCAAGACTGCAGAGCTTTGGCATGCCCTCTTCTCTAGTTCTTCTGTGTTGCATCTATGAATACTGAGAATCCCAGTTCTCAAGGACACAGGTGATAGAATTAAATAGCCCATAATTACAGGTTTGTTTTATCCCAGATTGAACACGAAGTAGACTCGGAATAATAGCACAAATACTACTTACTTAAATTTTTGTGTGTCATGTGTTCTCCCCATTCTCCAAACTAGTTCCCTCCGTCCACACTGGCAGATGCACTCCCATCACTCACCCTGGCCTCTCCCTCTGCACCTTCACAGCACCTTGTTCTGCAGGTGACGTGGGCTATGTGGCAACGCTCACCACCAGTCCTGGTGCCGAGGGGTCTCGGATTCGTTCTCTGTTAGATTCCTCGGGAAGAGCTTGTGGCAGCACTGTTTACTGAGTTTTTGCATATTCTTCATAACTTGTGTTCATATTTGAAAGCCAGTTTTGCTGGATATAAAATCTGTGGCTTCCCCTGAATGTCTTAAACTTGTATTCCAATGTGCTCCGCTTTCTTCCAGCATGAAGCTTTGCAGTTAAAAAGCCTAAAGATTCTCTAATTTTCTTTCCCTTATAAGTCTCATGTTCCTTTTTAAATAGATGCCCCAAATCTTTTTGTTTTTATTTTTTAATATATACATATATACACACACACATATATACATATATATATATATTTTTTTTTTTTTTTTTAGAGATGGAGTCTCAACGTACTGTCCAGGCTGGTCTGGAACTCCTGGCCTCAGGGATACCTCTGATCTCAGCCTCCCAGAGTGCTGGGATTATAGGCATGAGCCACTGCACCCTGCTTTGTTTTTATTTTTTAAACTCAGTAATTCTGCTAGACTTTGTGTTGGTATTGGTCATTCTGAGTCAGTAGCCTCAGATGTGCAGTATGCTCTTTCAATATATAGTTTCACATCTTTTCTTTATTCCAGAGAATTTTTCTTGAAATATGTTTTTAATATTTGTTTTCTTCCTTTGCTTTGATTATCTTCTTAAGGGACTCCTATTATCTGCATGTTTAATCTTCTTTGCCTATCTTTAATACTTGTTTCTTTTTCTCAAATCTTTTTTATATTTTTTTCATTTCTTTTTGATTTAAAATTATTTTCTTTTTAAAAACCCTGCTATTTCTTTTCAGGCCTTATCTCTTGTTGATTCACCCTTGTGTTCCTTCTAACTTAGTCTTCGATTTTGATATAAACTTTTCTTCAACTTCTAATTCTTTCATGACTTCCGTTATCTCATTTTTGAGTTTTCCTAAATGTTACTTAACTCACGTGTTGTGTCATTTCAGCTTATTTTGGAATCGTGGGCTAGTTGTGATCCGTCCTGTGGTCACACCTTCCAGGCACGCCCCGATTGTCTGTAGGAATGTTTTTTCTGGACCTTACTCTCCTTTTCTCACAGCCTTTGTATGGAACTTGACCTTGAATCTTGTCTGGGGTTCATGCTGCAGCGAGGCGAGTTCTCCTGAACTCTCCAGTGAGGCGGTGTCCAGGAACACTCTTCTCACGCCAGAGAGTCCCCTCATCTGGTGTTTCTGTGTGTTGTTAAAAGCAATATGACCACTTGCCTTCGAGCTTTCCTGGACCCAGTCCCCTTCCCACCATGGTCTGGACCTTCTCTTATCTTTGTTTCTGTCTTCCCTGTTTTTTATCCATTTTGCTTCCATTCCCTGAAGTCTCCCTTCTGTGTGGGCTCTGTGCTAGGGAGGGCCCTGGGGGGCGGGTTTGAGAGTTCACGGGGCGTGGGCTGCACCAACGCCCTCCGACGCTCCTTTCGTGGGCCCGTTGCAGTCACCAGGTGTTAGAGGGGACAAGTCCCTCCTGATTTCAGCCGCTGCTCTCAGAATTCCCCTTGACCTTCGCTCTTTCGTGGCTTTGAGTGCAGCCCTTTCATATCTGCACTCCGGTTAGAGGAAGCAGAGGTCAGAAATCTTGTCACTGTCGTTTGCTATCACAGTAGGTAGAGGGACAAAGAATGTATTTCGGATGCTCAAGCATAAGCCCAGAGAGTTTGGCAACTGAGCTTTCCCTAAAAATTGATGATTTATAACATGGTGGAACGAATATCTAGATAAATAGCAGGTTGACTGTCTCTGTAATTATATCATGAGCTGAAAGGAGTGATAAGTGTTTGTTTTAGTATCACATCTTAATTTGGAAAATTTTGACTTGATTGTAATTTAGGTACCATTAATAATTTATTTTTAGTTTTCATTAATTTTAATAATATTTAATGCTATGATATTAATTGAGTAAAAAGATATCTTAAATCTTAGATAGGTCTGTTAATCTCTGTATTAAAATAGAAATAAATTGAAAGATCATTTTGACTGTCATTCTACTTTTTCAAGGACTGATTTAAGATTAAATATTAATCTTTAAAATGAACTAAAAATTCATATTTTGTGACAGGTGGGGAAAATCAAGCTATGAATCATTTACCTTCCACAGTGAATGCAAAACTTATGGAAAGAGGAACAATCTTTTCGTAGAATATTATTTTTATTCTTGGGGTTGATCTGTGGTGGAATGCGCCAGCCCAGGACCTGAACAGAGGTCACTGGCAGGTTACTCCTCCCAGGAGTTACAAAGAATCAAGTCTCAGACCATTGGCCATTGCTAGAGGGTGTTAACTGATTGCAAATGTGTGGCCCGAGAATTCCCAGCCACAGCGTGTTCTATAGGCCCACATGAACTCACTCACACCCACAGATGGCTCCCCACGCCCTGACAGCCCAACCTTGGGCTCTGGTTCCTCTCTGCTCCCCTCTGCTTGAAAGCTTTCATTGGCACCTTGAAGCTTGCCTAGGTGCACACGGCACAGTTTGGAAGTGGAGTAGAGAGTAAATGCCTCAAGGATGACCTTCAACCATTGGGGAAGGGCATCTGAGGCTAAGCGCTGTACTTGGCATGCTCCACGAGCCGTCTCAGATGGCTCCGCATGGGGACCACAAGTGTACCCTGGTCACTAATGAGTCTTCACAGACTTCTCTCCCTCCCTTGGCTCACTTTCCTCACTTCCTCCTTGGGCTTCTTGGGATCACCTTCCCCCGAAGCCCATCTTCACTCAAGTCTTTGTTGCAGTATCTGCTTTGGGACCATCCAAACTACACCACCAACTAAGTTGGGTGTTGTTACCAAGAGCCCTAAACCTAATCCATCATGTCCAGTCTGAGGAAGGGACATGGGCTAGAAAAGGTGCAGGCAGAGAACAGGGCTTGGTCTGTTCAGATCCAAGCTTCTGACGAGCAGGTTGGAGCTGTTCACGGTGGAGACCAGAAAACGGCTGACAGAGTCCTTCTCCTTATGGTGGCCCCGCCGGCAGCCTTCGCTGGACTCTGTGTTCCCGGGGCCCTTCCCTTGCTCGCGGGACTTCCCCTTCAGATTCCCTGCCAGGGAAAGCATGAACAGATCCACAGACTCATGTTCCAGGCTGCTGCGCCTTTTATTTCTAGATGTAAGTGAACATGTAGGCTCTATAGGTTGATCTATACAACCACCTCTTGGAAATTTGGTTGACATGAATTTGACCATGAATGGTGAACCCTAGATTCAGTTTCTGCATCTGCAAAGTTGACGTCTGGTGTGAGCCACCACGCCAGCCTGCATTTTCTTCTTAGTGTCTACATTTAAGACCTATACTTTTTGGCCTCAAATTGGTTTTCTTACTGAAATATGCTGACATATAATTATAGAAAAATGACCAAAACCCGAATCCTGGTGAAAGAAAACTGAGGCAGTTTATCAATAGGCAGGACTGCAAAGCTATTCCTTGGTGTGTGGCATGTAGTGGCCAGCTACAAGAGTCAAAGGTCAAGGTAGAAATAAGCATTTCTTTGAAGTCTGAGTCTGAGGATTGTAAAATGGGACCATCTATGCTCTGTCACTTCTGGTGACACTGGTTGATGCTGCAATGTAAGATGTCCTCATCGCAATGGTGAGATGGATCTAGAGGAGGAATTAGAAAGAGCTGCCCTCGAGTGGACGGCTGAGCATGACTTTCATCTTCTCATTGGTCCTCAGGGATCATCATCTCATTGTTCTTGTGGGCGGTTTAGTCTCAGAAAACTCTTGGAGGGGTGCCCATTTTTGAAAGAGACTTCAAGGCCTAAATCCTCTTTGTTTAGGTCAGGCTGGAGTGCGGTGGTATCATCATAGCTCACTGCAACCTCAGACTCCTGGGCTCAAGCAATCCTCCTGCCTCAGCCTCCTGAGTAGCTGGTACTACAGGTGTGCATATCATTCTTAATTCACTCTATGTTCAGTGCTCTAAGCACTGACAAAGATGAACACCAAACAAACAATAAACAAGAAAGCAAATGAGAGAGCATTAAGTGCTCTTCAGAGAATGAAAATAGGGGAGATAATAGCGAGCGCAGGTTGGGAGAGGACAGGTAGGATAAGGGGCAGGGAATCAATTTTGAGGAAAGGCTCTGGGGAGGGGAGGGATGAACTTGTGTATTTAAAGCATGGAAACAGATGAGCGGCCAGCGGGGGTGAACAGGTGAGAGTGGGGCGATCAGAGTCCAGAGGTGGGCGGGGTCAGAGGATGCTGAGGGCCGTGATCAAGGGTCGGGTTTTATTCTAAATGTGGTGGCAAGCCTTGGGTTTTAGGCTGAGAGTAGCATATTGGATGTGTGTGGGTTATTTTTGTTGTTTGTTTTTTAAGAATTCTTCAGCTTCTCTGTTGAGAGTAGACTGAAGAAGGACCAAGAGTCAAGGCAGGAAGACCCTCCAGGCAGGAGCTTTCTGGAGAGTAGGATGGCACGCCATGCCCAGTGGGGATATGGCAGGTCTCAGTAGGGGACTTGCACGTCAGAGGAGGCCACGAAGGGGCTCCGAGAGGCTTGGTTTGAGAAGCTGGTGGCTGGTGGTGGAGGTCGCTGAGATGGAGGAAGACCCAGGCTGGAGATCAGGGAGGGAAATAAGGAACTCTGGCCCCGTTGAGCCAGAGATCATTCTCAGGCCATGTCCATAGGCAGTGGGGTCAAGGGGCCTAGAATTCTGGGAAGAGAAGGGGGCAGGAGAAAGGATAATGGGGTCCACTCCGAGGGGCCTAAACTCTGGAGACAGGAGGAGGTTATCTAGGAGGAAGGTGCAGAGGGGAAAGGAAGGCAGCCTGGAGCGAAGGCAGCTTCCTCCTGAAGCCCCAGAAAGGGGGATCCTGGGAGCCTGGGGAAGGTGTCTCTGCAGGGAGGAGCGTCCACTGGGGAAGGTCACTGGGAAGGCGAGATGCTCATGCAGGGACCACTGAGTTGGCAACATGCAGCTCAAGTGTGACCTTGAAAAGAGGGATCTTCTTGGGGTGTTGAGGCTGGGGCTCGTGGGGAGGAGATGGCACAGAAGCATATCCCGAGTGCGGGCTGGTGCAGAGGAACCTGAGGAAGCAGGAGAGAGAGGGGGACGTCCAGGAGCCCAGCCCTGGAGATAACCGGCTTGGGGTCCAGAGCACCAAGGGCCCTCAGTGAATTGGGGGGAAGCCCCCGAGCCTGGGGGTTCCTAGAAGCCAAGAGCAGGGGCTCTTCCCCATGGGAGCAGGAGGAGGCGTTTGTTTGGGCTCAGAAGAGCCTCTGTCCCTGGCGATGGTGTTCCCGTGTGGCCAGCAGCAGTGGGCATCTGTCCGCGCTGACACCCCTTGCAATCAGTCTGGATTCTGCTTGAAATTCTTGCCAGACAGAGCTTAACCTGGGATTGTGGCTGGGTCCTCAGGATCTCCCTGCACACCTGTGACCACGACGCTCCACTTCCAGCGATGGCTTTAAGGGAGGAGTATCTACAAGGAACCAGGGTCAAAGAAATCCCTGTGTCAGCGGGCCTCTGAGTTCCTCCGGAATGCTGTGGGGCTGCTCTTTCTACATCTCCCCGATTTCTTCCTGTATCCATTTGCCTTCAAACGGCTTCAGCTTCTAAAGAGCTCTGCTTTCTCTCGGCCCACTTCCCTGTCTGAGTCTTGCTGCATGACTCATGCCGCCCCCTGGCTGGGTCTGGTTTCGTCTTGGTTACATGTGCAAATCCTTTAAGCCATGAAGCTGGATGACTCAGCAGTGTCCCCAGGGACTGAAAGAGTTAAGATGGGTTTATTTTGGAACACTGCTGTCTCAAAGTACTTACGAAGTGCCTCCCCCAGGCCGTGGTGGCAATGGAACCGAAGGAGTTGGGCTTTGGAGCAGACAGGTGAGGGTTCCGCTCTGCTGCTTTGAGTAGTGGGATGGTTGTCAAGTGGCATTCCCTTTCTTACACAGGGCCCCTGCATACGGTTGCACAGTCTGTGCACTGCACCCCCTAGGAGGTGCGCTTCATACAGAAGTCCACGTGAATAGAACCCCATACAGATATGCTGTGCGCAACACGAACACCCTGAGTCACTGAGTCTGTTTCTGTCTCCGTAAGACAGAGCTGATGGTCTCATACCACAGAACTGCTGGGGAAATCGTGCATGTAAACCTCCTGGTCTTACGCTTGGCACAGGGTATTTGTCACGTGTGTGGCAATACTGTGTGACTAGACACCTAGAGGTGTAGGCGTGGCCATTGTCCTTGGTCAGGTTTATGTTCTGGTCTGAGAGGCAAGAGAGCCCCTTAAAAACAACTGCTGGGAAATGTGTGACCCTTGGGCAGACGCTACAAGCGCCCTGTCGTGTCGTCCGCCCACCCCGGCCGCTGCGGTGCACGTTGGCCAGCCTCCTGGTGCCTGCGTGGGCTGGTTTTCCCCACTGAGGGACTCTGCTTGCCAGCGGAGCCTGCTTTGCCACGTGTGTGGCAGGTCAGAAGTGCCTTTGGGCGTGGGCTCAGGCCAGGCCCAGTGAGAGCTGGCACATAAGTACTGCAACTCTCTGGTCCTCCAGTGGGATGACCCAGAGATCCCAGCAGGATAGTGCTCCATCCCAGGCGGTAGGTGGCTGGTAACGTGCCCTTCACTGGCTGCTTCTCCTTCCTGTCTCCTCCACTCTCCTATAGCACACCTGAGCCCCCCAGGTAGCCTCTTGCATTCCAGTTCTGGTCTCGAGGCTGACCGCTGGGCACACCCCCGCCAGGACAGCAGCCCTCCGCCGAGCTCCTGCAGGGCAGCTCGAGCATTGGCGCCATGGCGCGTCTGGCAGTCTTCTTGCAGACTGACCACCCTGAGGGCTGAGCCCAGCCCTCATTTGACGTGAAAGCCCTGGTGCCTAGCACAGTGCCTGGCCTGCAGTGGGATCTCCTGAAATACGTGCTGGGTGTTAAATGCGGGGTGGGCTTCACCCACGTGGCACATCTCCAGGGCTAAAATGATCTGAGTGAGTATATTTTCCCCAGTATCTACTTTACAATGCATTTTGTCTTTTTCATTGCTAGTTCTACTGAATGATTATTAAAAATTAAGCCTATACTTTCAGGGGGATTTCATCACAGATCCTGAGAAGGGGCAGGTTGAGGACCCTTGCCAAGGGACTGTCTTCTCTTTTCTCGAAGGCCGTGGATGTCTGAACTGCCAGATCGGGGGACACCCTCTCTGTGTTCCTCTGGAGTGTGGGAGGACTGGAGTAGGGGTCTGCCTTGCTGGTGGCAGCAGCCGCGCAGTGTCACTGGGCTTCCTGGGTGCAGCTGGCACCCTCGCTGCTGGAACCTGTCGTTGGGGGCGAAGGAGAGAGCAGCTGGCCCGTCCTGCCCCAGCTGCCCCTCCCTCTGTCCAGGGATGTCGAGTGCACAGTGCCTAGATGGTATTTTCGTTCTGGCTTCTGCCCGTCTGCTTGTCAGTGATGACCACGTCGCTACCCGGCCCTGGCGATGGCTCGCATGTGTTTCCACGGTGACCCAGCACTGGGGTGGCAGCTCTTTATCTTGATTTATGATGGTTACCGTCTAGCCTCCCTACGTTTGTCCTTATCCTGACATCACACAGGTCTTTGAGCAGGTCGCCTGACCTCTCCATGCGTTCATTTCTTTAATAGGAAAGTGGAGATAATGGAATATACTGCATAGGGTCATAGGAGGATCAAATGAGGCAGTCCATTTAAAAGTGCTTGTGCCTATAATCCCAGTACATTGGGAGACTGAGGCAGGAGGATCTCTTGAGGCCAGGAGCTCCAGACTGGCCTGGGCAACATAGTGAGACCCCATCTCTACAGAAAAAATTTTTAAAAAGTTATTCAAGTGTGGTGGCATGAGACTGTAGTCCCAGCTACTTGGGAGGCTAAGGCAGGAGGATCACTTGAGCCCACGAGTTCCAGTCCAACCTGGATAATGTAGGTGAGACCCTGTCTCTAAAAAATAAAAAAAAAAAGGACGAGCGCTGTGGCTCATGCCTATAACCCTAGCACTCTGGGAGTCCGAGGGAGGAGGATCGCTTGAGGTTAGGAGTTTGAGACCAGCCTGAACAAGAATGAGACCTCGTCTCTACTAAAAATAGAAAAAATTAGCTGGGCGTGGCAGTGTGCACCTGTAGTCCCAGCTACCCGGGAGGCTGAGGCAGGAGGATCGTTTGAGCCCAGGAGTTTGAGGTTGCTGTGAACTAGGCTGACACTCTAGCCGGCACTCTAGCCGGGGCGACAGAGCAAGAGTCTGTCTCGAAAATAAATAAATAAATAGTAAAAAGAAAAGTGCTTAGCACGGTTCCTGACATTGAACAAGTGCTCAGTCGATGTAAGTTATTCATTTTTGTTATTATCAGTGAGGCCATTTTGTTATGTGCTTGTGTGGCTGTGTTGCTTTCAGACCGCTTTCAAAGTCTCGTCTCCCTCTGGAGGTTTCCTATAAATCCCGCTAGACCTTTTGGGTAACCTTAGCCCTGAGATTCGTCCCCATTGACATTTAACTCCAGACCCTTCCCCCAGTTCCCCGCGCATCTCTGGGTTGCTGCTCTCCCCTCTTTGGGGCACTGGCCCCTCAAGCCAGTCCTCTTCACAAGCCAAGCCAAGGCCAGGTGGTTGACCGGGGGGCTGGGACCTATGACCATGTGCCGGGACTGGGGCTGAGAGTCACTGCCATTCCCAACGCCAGGCTTAGAGCACAAGCGCTGAGAACAGAGAACAGCTGCCAGGGCCTCGGGAGGGGAAGGAGAGGCCCGGGGACAGGGCTGGGCCTCGGTAACTCTCAGCCTCCTTGGTCCTCCTGCCCTTCCAGGCTGCACCTGCCCCTGCATCCCAAACACCAGCCTGTAATTAACACTCGCCGTCCTGCCTTCAGTCCATCCGTCACCCTGATGCGCCCCCAGGCTTCTTAGATGGACACTTTCATCACGGCGGCTGACATCCCTGACGCCCCTGGGCATATGGTAGCGCAATATTGATAGGCTTGTGGACTGCGGATCCTGATAAGGGGAGGAGGCCTGGGGAGGTGGGTGAGACGCCGACGGCGTGAAGTCGAGCTGGGCAGGGTCGGCTCTCGTTAATGTCTCTGTAAATCATGAGATTGCTTCAGGATGCTCAATATTTTTGTATTTACCTCCATTTCTCAAGAGGAGAGTGTTCCATCTGTCAAGCCAATTCTTTGTAAATGACTTGTCAATTGTCGAGGAGTCAGGTGGAGTCTCCATGGGCCTGTGATCATACCAAAGAGCCAGGGAAGGCTGGACACCTCATGGTGACACCCTCCGTAGGGTCCTCGTTGATGAGCAGACCCGTGCGGAGCCCTGCAGTGCACCAGGCCTGTGTCAGGGCTGCGACAGCAGAGGCCAGGAGGGGTGAGGCACGCTCCCCCGGAGGCCTGGTGTTCACTGCAGCTGGAAGCTCCTGAGCATGCTGTTACCTGGAGACAGCGGTCAGCGTGTGCAGAGGGCTGCGGGTGGACACCAGAGGTGGGCGTGGCTCACTCCCCATGGGGGACTTGAGAGCCTTTGCAGAGGATAGAGTTTTTTTTTAATAGTTTAAAAAATTGTGGTAAAACACACATAACTATTTTAACCATCTTTAAGTGCACAGTTAGGTAACGTTAAGTGCACATCAGTGTGTAGTCAATCTCTAGAACTTTTCATCTTGCAAAACTACAACTCTGTACCCACTAAACAGCATCTCCCCCTCCCCTAGCCCTTGGAAACCGCCAGTCTACTTTTGTCTTTGTGAACTTGGTGACTCTAGGTATGTCACATGGCATCTGTCCTTCTGTGACTGGCTTATTTCACTTCGCACCGTGTCTCCGAGGTTCACGTGTCAGAATTCCCTCCCTTTCCAGGGCTGAATAATGTGGCGGTACCACGTTTTACTCACTCACCTGTCGATGGACCCTGGGTTGTTTCTTCCTCTTGGCTGCTGTGGCTACTGTGGATTATTGCTGCGAACGTGGGTGTGAAAGATGGGTTTTTAAAAGATGAGTCGTAGGATTTCACTGGCAAAGCAGGAGAAAGCAGGGACTAGGGAACACACAGCCTGTGCAAAGCCCCTGGGCCGTGATGACGTGGGGGCCGGGGCATGGCGTGGGGTGCTGCGCTGCTGAGGCTGAGGCAGGCTGAGCCGGGATCAGGACAGGCGTGTGCCGTGGAGAGGGCCCCAAGCCACAAGACATCATCATGTGAAGCTTGTAATTAGATGCTGTATCTCTCAGGAATGGACCATATTAAAATTTTCCTGGGGCTCAGTGGAGCACACAGAAGCAAACAATCTGTACGGCTCCTGCTCATCGTCATAGAGACCCAGCCACGCATGCTGACTGTTGGGCTACTCACTAAGCCTGGTCTGAACCCAAAGCACGATTCAACACCAAATTCCACTATGTCGCCGGCAAAACTTTGCCATAGCTGCTCAGGTTAACGTACCTTTCACAGCCCTAGGAATTCCCGAGAATTGAGACTGAGTCCCGCTCTAAGAGCTTGGTGATCTTGGCTCAGTTACTCACCCCTTCTGAATCTCTGCGTTCTTATTTGTTCCATGAATGATATGGATCACTTTTAAGAATCCTGAAAGCTCCCCGAAAGTCTGTGCACTTATAAATTCCATCAATGTTAGTGTTAAAAGTGCCGCTGCTCTCCCCGTTACCCTGCAGGAACATCGTTCTACAAACCGTTGGCCTTAGACAAATTGCTTAACCTCTGTCTGTGCCTTGGTCTGAATCACCAGCTGTAAAAAGGGTAGTTATTAATAGAAATAATACCTCCCCATTTTTTCCCTGCAGGTCACTGTACGTACCTACACAGATCTTAGACAAGGAAGCGCTCCGAGTAAGATGTTACTATTCCTTTAGCTCCTCATTGCATAAGGTAATCTCCTCTGCCGCTCAGGTGTCTATGCTCAATCCGCATGATCTTCTGGAGCTCTTTTCTCCAAAGTTCCTGATCTTCCTCAGGCCCCAACGTTGTTGCTCACCCCTTTTTCTTCTGGCGGATGCCCTCCCCCCTGTGGCCACCAGAATTGCTTTCCTTTCTGCAAGTTGCCTCTCCGAAGCCCCCCTCTACCCGGCAGATCCCGATCATATCTGCTCACTGGAATAAAAATGTTCTCCCTCCTTTCAGTGAGATCCACTCATAATTTGGCATCCTCCTCCCCGCCAAAAAAATATCAGTGGGCAAATGTTCACACGGATGCGTCTGTGTGCTTTAGGTGAGACACCTACTGCTTTCGTCAGACTCACAGAGTATCTGCAACCAGAAATAAATGCTAAGGGCTAGCGGACTATACAATTAAATGTAAAAACTGAAGTTAGGAAAAACTAAGAAAATACAGGAAGTATTTATCTAGTCTCCATGGAGAGGAGCTCTAAGTATAACAGAAAAGGATAAAAACATGACAGAAAATATGAAAGAGTTGGCTTTGTAAAAAGAAAAATTTAAATTATTATATATTCAAAAATAGCCAAGTTAATATCAAAAATTGATAGAACAAGGTAAACATTTTTTGATATGACATGAGTTTTCTATTGCTGCTATAACGAATTTCCACAAATGTAGTGGCTTAAAACAACATAAATTTATCAACTTGTAGTTCCAGAAGACAGAAGTCCAAAGTGGGTCTCACCAGGCTGAAATCGAAGTGTAGGAAGGTTTTGTTCCTTCGGGAGGTTCTAGGGAGCATCTGCGTTCTTGCCTTTCCCAGCTTCCCAGTTGCAGAAGTGACCTGCGTTTCTTGGCTCTTGGCACGGCACCCCCAGATTCTCAAAGCCAGAGCCAGCCACGGCCCGCGGAGTCTCTCTCACGTCCCACCACGCTGCCTGTGGCTCCCCTGCCTCCTCCTTCCACCCCTAAGGGCCTGTGTTAGTTCCCTGGGGCAGACAGAGCAAAGCACCACACACTGAGTGGCTTAAAACAAATTTATTGTCTCCTGGCTCTGGAGGCTGGAATTCTGACGCCAGGTGTGAGCAGGGTCGGCGCCTACTGGGGGCTTTGAGAGAGAATCCTCGGCGGCCCTTGGCTGGTGGCGGCCTAAACCCACTCTGCTCTGTTGTCCCAGGGCATGCTGCCTGCACGCGCCCACGTCTCCTCTGCTTTTCTTCTTATAAGGACAGCAGTCATTGGATCAGGGCCACCCCAATGCATTTCACTAATTACATCTGCAAAGACCCTGTTTCTATGTAAGGCCACATTCCGAGGTTTCAGTGGACATGCATTTTGGGGGGACAGTATTCACTCCAGTACATTTGTGATTACATTGGGCCCCCAGACGATCCAGGATAATCTCCCTATTTTTAAAGCCAGCTAATTGTCAACCTTGATTTAATCTACAACTTTAATTTCTCCTTGCCACAGAACATCACACATTCATCATATCTGGGGATTAGGGTGTGGACATCTTTGGGTGGGGAGGGGCATTATTCCACCTAACACAGACATAAAGAGGCCTCAGAGTGATCCGATTTAGATCACTGGCTCCTGGGCCACAGCACGGCCCACAGAAGAATTTGAGGGAGACCCTAAGAGGCCCAGGTGCCCCTAGTAAGGCCACTCTCCAGCGACCATCGCAGCCTGCCCGCCTTATCTCTACAAAATGCCTAGGAGATCAGCCCAAAGAAGGATGTGTAATTAGAACTGCATTTCTCTGCCCTGCAGCTCCGTGGCAACTTCAGAGTCCACGTAACTGAAACTTCTGACACCTTGGCCTCTCTGCTGCTTCACCCTCTCGCATCCAGTGGTCTTTCCTCCTTCTCACCCCATCCACACACTCCCCTGTTTTCAGTTCTCAAAACAGAATCATTTGGCAAGGGTGTTTTTTTTTTTTTTAGAGACAGGGTCTCACTACGTTGCCCACCTGTGGTATGTGGCTGTTTACAGGTGTGATCATAGCACAGTGCAACCTCAAACTCCTGGGCTCAGGCACCACCACCCCTGGCTTGGAAAGCTTTCAAATGTAATGGTGCCCAGAAAGAGATTCAGAGTTACATAATCTGGGGAGGCCCAGGCATCGGTATTGTCAAAACTCTTGGGCTGCTTCTAACGCGCAACCAGGGTACGAGCCCCTGCCTGGCCCAGTCACCGAAGGTTTCCTAAATCTTGATTCCAATCTCTGACTGGCACCGCCTGTGCTCCAGCTAACTTCCAGCATCACTCCAATAAGTACCCCACCAGGACTAACGCACTGAATCTTCTACGTGTTCATTGTTTGCCCACGAAGTCCTTTATTCTCTGACATGCCTGATGTCCAGGGACCACTTGCCAATGGAGCGGACAATGGTTTTTGAGAACAGAGTCGAGATGGATCCGTGCCTTTTGCCTGAATATCCATCAGGTGAGCTATGTCCTTTACTGAGGAGGAAACAACGCGCTGAGCAGGTGGAGGTGGAGGAACCTTGACTTCAGTGTGGATATGTCAAATCTGAGAGGCCTGTTAGAATCCAAGGACAGGTGTCAAGTGGGCAACTGTACCCCCAAGCCTGGTAGCTGAGAAGAGGGTGGGACTGGAAACACGGATTTGGGTGCACTCAGTAGATATTTCATGCCATAGGACCAGATGAGGCCAGCCAGGGTGTCATGCAGATGGAGAAGTCTGTCCTGAGGGACACGTTTAGTGGCCAAGAGGAAGGGGAGGGTTTAGTAAGAGAGACTGAGAAGGAACAGCCAACGAGTAAAGGTATCCTGGCACCCCAAAAGCTAAAGAAAGACTTTTCTGAAGGGGGCAATCACCAGGTGATCCTGGAGAAGACATTGGGTCAGAGCAGGACTGAGCCCTACCTGTTGGGTGTGGCACCACAGAGATCACTGGTGACTTCAGCAAGCTCAGGGCACTGCAGGGACAAAGGTCCAACCCTGGAGTGGGTGCAGAGAGAAAAGGCGGGGGGTGTGGTTGGCAGGATAACAGCTCCCAAAATGTTCACACCCGAATCCCCAGGGCCTGAGGATGCTACCTCACATGGCAAACGGGGCCGCTGCAGACAGGATTACAGTCAGGATCTCGGGATGGGGGTGCTGCCCTGGGGGTGCCACTAGGCCCGATGCAATTACAAGAGTCCTTGCAAGAGAGGCAGGGAGGGAAGAGGCAGAGAGAGGTTGGGGGATGATCCACTGTTGGCTTTGAAGATGGAGCCATGAGCCAAGGGAAACGTATTCAGTAGAAGCCACAGGAATATGGGCGTCCTGTAGAATCTAAAATGGCCAGAAAGTGGATTCTTCCCTAGAGCCCCCAGAACGATGCAACCCTCAGACACCCTGATTTCACCCCAGCACAGTTATTTTGGATTTCTGACCTCCAGAACTGTGTGGTAATAAATGGTGTTTGTTTTATTGTTGTTTTAAGCCACTAAGTTTGTAGTAGTTGGTTATAGCAGCTATAGAAACTAACCTAGGAGATAAATCCACATGTTTGCATGGTGCTGGGGATGGTCCAGGTCTGGCAGGGAAGAAAACAGTTAGGACGCAGGAGAAAGGGGAGAACCCCAGGAACCACATCCTGGAAGAGGCAAGACAGGTGGGGACCTGGTCCCCGGGGGGAGGCGCTGGGCTTCACCTGGCAGGGGGGAGATCAAACAATGTGTGGGTCCAGAGGAGGGGGGCGGTGGAGTGAGTTGGCCAAAGGAAATAAGGAAGTCCTCTGCTGGCAGCTTCTGCTCTCTCTGTGGCATAAAGCGGGAAGGTTATTAGCCGAGGAGAAGAGGAGGAAGGAAGGAGAGAAAGTGAAGTTATAAAACAGTCATTTAGAAAGTAGATTTAAGAAACTCCACTTCCTGTAACTTTTCCAAAAGGAATAATCAGAGAGATGCACAAAGTTTTGTCTGCGAGAACGTTTCTCACAATATTGTTTAAAATAGTAAAAAAATTGGGAACAGGCAAAACAACAAGCAAGAGGGTTCTAATTGAAGAAACGATGTTATATCTGTGATAGATTACACTGCAGCCACTGTACACTGTGCTTTAGAAGACCATTTAATTAAATATGAAAGTGTACTATCATGTTAAGTGAAAGCGGTTACAAAACAAATATGTACAGAAGGAAACCAATTTTGCAGAAATAGTGTGTGTAAATATACGCATTTAAAAAGGCTAAGGAAATACACCAAAATTTAAATAATAATTATCTCTGGGTGAGAAAATTACAGATATTTTAATTACTCTTCTTACTTGTCTGCATTTCTATATGAAATAGAAGTCATTTTCGTATTATAAGGCCCCTACGTATGTGGGAAAATGAAAGGAAACTCGTCAAAAAGAGAAGAATTTAGGAAGTAACATGTATCAATTAGCTACTAAGTGCTCCATATGTATATTATTTAATGGTCAACACAGCTCTATGAAAGAGGCATTGCATTGACAAAAATGTTAAGTAACTCCATCAGTGCTACCTGTAATAATAAGCAAATTCAGTTTCTCTTATTCTATTGCAATGCATTTTTCCATGTGCCGGTGCTCTGCCGACAAACTCACAGGCCACAGATATGAGACACCACATGCCTGTCTCTGTAGCCTGCCCTGCACTTCACGAAGGGAAGTTTCTCCCGAATGTTAAGGGGTTGGTGAAGGTGGACAGAGGCCAGGCCTCACTTCCTTTGCCACAAACAGGACACTCACATTATGGTAAAAACATTACAATGGAAAATACACACACACACACACACACACATGCACACACACATACATGCACACACATGCACAAATGAAGTGAAAGATTGTCAGAAGCCACACCTGGTCTGGTATGCTACATCCTGGGGGAAGGGATTCTGCTCCAATAATCGCCCAGGTCTCTTATGGATGAACTGTGTCCCCCCAAAAGATACGTTCAAGTTCCAACCCCAATACCTGCGTACATAAAATAGGGTCTTTACAGATGTAATTAAGGTCTTACTGGGTTAGGATGGGCCCCAATCCAATGATCCTTATAAGAAGAGGGAAATTTGGACACAGAGACACAGACACAGAGAGGAGAAGGCCATGTGAGGATGGAGACACAGTGTTGTACTTATCAGTGAGACAGGAATACTCTTGATTAAAGTGTTGGTTTGGGGAACACTGTCTGCTAAAGAATCTGATAGCCAGAGAAGTCCAGTTAAATCACTGCTGGTGCACATATGTGTAGCTCTTTTTAAGTGATGGTCTCGATCTGCTCATCAATACAAAAGCTGCTAGCCACATGTAGCCAATTAAATCTTTTCAAACTTAGTTTTTGGCTGGGCGCGGTGGCACGTGCCTGTAGTCCCAGCTACTTGGAAGGCTGAGGCGGGAGGATCGCTTGAGCCCAGGAGTTCAAGAACAGGCTGGGTAACATAGCAAGACCCCATCTCAAAAATTTTTTTTAGTTTTAAATTTGCAGATTAGAAAATTCATTCTTTTTAGTGTACATTCCATGAACTTTGACAAAAGCATAGTCAAGTAACCCCCACCACAATCCAGATGCAGAGAAATTCCATCAGTCCAAAGTATTCCCTTGGGCTACTCTTTGTAGTCAAGCTTCTTTCAACTCCTAACCCCTGGCAACCACTCATCTGTTCTTTCTCCCCATAGTTTTGCCTTTTTAAATTTAAACTTTAATGAAGTAAAATGAAATAAAATAGAAAATTTAGTCCATCAGTTGCACTAGTCACATTCCATGTGCTCAATAACCACATGTGGCTAATGGCTACCATCTTGGACAATGCAGATAGGAAAGATTTTCATCATTACAGAAAGTCCTACTGGACAGTGTTAAAGTACATTTATTTCATGGTTCTTAAATATTTGGAGATCATAGACCCTCTATGGACCCTCTTCCTTGAAAAAGGCACATAATATACAAAAAAAGTCTGGTGCAAATTTTCAGATATCTTTGATACATGTAAGCCCCTCCCTGAGGGTTAAGACTCCCAAATTTCATGTAAACTTGCAAGTCTACTAGCATTTTCCTCAAGCCCAGTTTTCTGCTTTCTGTCTTCAAGTTAAACAGCAAACCAAAGCATCATCTGGTAAGCTTGCTGTTTCCCTTTAAGAAGCGACGCAGACAGGCAATTATTCCTGGAGATTGCTCCATGCACAGCCTTCTGCCTGCTGTGCCGCCTGCTCTTGATTGCAGGAATGAGCTTTTGGAAATCATCATTATTAGTAAATATGAATCGGGAGTGTTCGGAAGACTTAATGGAAGTTTAGCTTCTCTCACATTAAATCTTCTTTGTTGAAATGTAACGGTGAAGGAGTTTTGTAATAAGCTTAGCATGTTAAAAAGGTAGCTTCTCCCCTAAAACAGAGCACTTGGTAATTCTAGTCTAGATCAATTTCATTCTGGAAGCTGCTTCCTTCCACCCCACAATGTAGCTGCCGTAATTGTGTTTGTTTTACTGATGCTGTCCTGTTCGCCGTCCCTGTTTGATGCTGGCTCCTGCTCAGCTCCCAGCAGACTCGGGGAAAAGCCCTTCCCTGCTGCTGCACATCCTCTGGTTATAAAACACCTCACGCAAAATGGGAAAGGCCTGGCTTGGCTACCGTTACTGGGTGCTCCTGTCTCGATCCTGGGTCACTGTGCAACAGTATTTCACCAAAGGAAAACATTTTGTTTACTTGCCTACA
Source organism: Cheirogaleus medius (assembly GCA_008086735.1). Lineage (NCBI taxonomy): Eukaryota > Metazoa > Chordata > Mammalia > Primates > Cheirogaleidae > Cheirogaleus > Cheirogaleus medius. The sequence goes on from VBSM01003144.1 coordinate 3,646,264, forward strand.
CAGACCTTTCTTCAAGTAGAATAAATTGTAACACCCGAAGAGGTTATCTGGTCCACATTTTAATGTCTTGTCTCATAATAAGATAAGACCTGTTCCTCTGTAATCCAGATATCTTTTGGGGTCTCCGGGTCCCATGACATCTCCCTAACAGTAACTCAGATACCCATTCCAGGCCTGTGGAAATCAGAACCCCTCCCTTAGAATTCTGCAAACGGCCGGGGCTGGTGAGGGAGTGCGACGGCGGCACTGGCTGTCCTGCCTCGCGGTTCTGTATGCTCGCCGCCTCTTGTGGTTGTTCCTTGTCCCTGCCTGTGGAGAGCCCAACTCCAATGGATTCTTGATTCATCATCTGTCTTCCAGCTGCCATGAATATAAGCCAGTTCCTCGTAGCAGAACTTTTCTGGAAGTGCACGGGCCGCGGGGCACAGTCACTTTGCGCCGTGTGCAGCGAGCACTCCACAGTCACGCATTTTGTGTTGCTGGTCCTGAGACCCTCTGCTGACTCACCGAGGGCAGTGCCCCACCGTCTGCCAGCTCCCCAGCTCCTCTCTTCCTGTCCCTTTTCTCTTCCCTTGCTCTGAGGCGGGAACAGCTACTGCCGTCATTCTTCACTGCGGGACCGCCCAGCCTGTATTGCCTGCTTGGCTCTTTCCAGCACCGGTGTCCCTGTGACCTCATTCCCATTCCATGCTAATCAGGACCTTTGGTTGCAAATGATAGAAACTCAACTCCAATTAGCTTAAAAATAAACAAGGAATACAATATTCTACTTACAAAAGCAAAGAGTGTGCAGCAGCAGAAGGCCTGGCGGGAGGGCTCACTGGAAGGCCCAAGAGTTCTTTTAATGCATTTCTCCTCCCAGCCTCTCGCAGGTTCCTGGGCCACATGCACACAACTTTCTCCAGGTAGTGGGAGCATGGCTTCAGGCGGCTATGGACTCCCATCACGGCAGACTTGCTTCCAGAAAGGAAGCAAAGATCTTTCCCCAACACCTTCAGGTAGAACACTTTGGGGAAAGAGCTCCTACTGGCTGGCCTTGGTTTATACACTCACTTCTGGACCCATCGTAGCAGACAGAGGGACAGAGTGTTATGACTTGTCTGACCTGGGCCATGCGCCCTTCCTGGAACTAGGGAAGCAGATTCCATCCCCAGGTGAAGGGGAAGGGGGGCAGGAGGAATGAAGCCCACAGGTGGTGCATAAATTCATAGCAAGTGGCTGACCAGTGTGTTTACCTGCACGGAAACAGTTGGCTCCAGACAGGAACTGGGGCTTAGAGATCCCAGGACATGTTACAGGTGCCAGGATTCACCCTCGACAGAGGCAAGGCCGGAACTGATCTTTGCTTGGACGTTTACACCCTTTCGACTCCCCTTTTCTGCCTCTAGGAAGAGTATATAGAAAGTAGACAATGGGAATGTTTGGAAGTCTAGAGATATGTACTTAGTACGACAAATAGAGCTGGGAGGCATTTCAAATAGATAATTTCACTCATCCCACTTCCTGCTTAGACTGTTTCTGAAACAGCCTGGATGGACTAGTCGTTGTGGTCCTTGAATTATTTCCAAAACGTGCTATAATCTCTCCTAGCAGTCAGCATTGAATAACCTTAAGCATCTGGAAATCCTTCCTTATTTTCCAAGCTAAATCCTTCCTGATGCAATTGAAAATAATTTCCTCTCCATGCTCAAGAAAGGGAGACCAGTGGGTCAATCTCCTGTGTAACATAGCTTTTAATAAACTTGCTGGAATTAGTGAACCATCATTTTCTTCTCTGGGTAAGACAGTCCTAATTCCATCAAATTTCTTCTCTTAGCTCATGTTTTCTAACTTCTAAATTACCTGAGCTTCTTTTCTCTGCAAGAGACTCAAGCTCTTGCAATTATTCAATGGGTGTTGTGAATTAAATACTGGTTAGGCAGGAAAGAATCAGCAAAGACATGTCCAGTGCTAACTTAACCCAGCTCCAGAGTGGGGGGCTCTCAAGGCTTTGTCCTGGGAAGGCTGGTAGCCCCAGACTCTGTGCCTACCCAATGGGCATTTTTAAAAGCAATAACAAATGTCGATGCATTGCTTATTTGTTTCTGTTTTATTTGCAAGACAGTTTTTGTCGGTTCTAAATCATTTGTTGTAATTGAATTGCTTTTGTTGGGCCTAAAATAGGAGCATATTTTATGGAGCCGTTCTAGGTTATTAGCATGGGCAGCTCTCGAGAAACCATTTAACGTTCTGCCGGTTAGAGTTAGGAATCCATCACTTACGACAGGGGAGGATGCGGTAGAGCCTTTTCTCAAATGTTAATCCAAAACTGGAAAAAATATACAAATAAAATAACCCTCCTTGTTGTGAGGTTTGGCAAGGGTTCCCACCCACACACCCCGGAGTCAAAGAAAGCTGCGCCCAGGAGCAGGAATGAGGGACAAGAAACACCTGCTGGCTTGCGGGTGAGATCCCAGGCACCTGTAATAGCAGACCGAGAGGTCCTGTTCTCTTGCTGCGTGCAGGAATCTCCGTGCAGCACCCGTGAGAGTTCTGTAAGGAAATTCAAAACTTTAAGTGTTGAATAAGTGAAAGAATGAATGAATGAATTGAAGGGGATTTTGACTGTTTGTTTTCATTCTCGGCTGTGTTCTTTGGGGACATACAGGCAGACTGTTTCTCCCTCAAGGTGAAGGCTCATGAAGAACTCCTTACAGCTGTGCACTGTGCAATTCCAACAGGTGCCTTCCACATCATTCTTTACAAGAAAGGTGTCCCCTGCAGTTGTTCAGTGCACAACCTGCATGGTTGTACATGGTGGCCCCATCAGTCTCAAACCCCACAGACCTTCCCATCTACTAATTGTATCCATCTCCAGGTGGTCTCAGTACCACCCACTACGTGAACAGCAGATACACATAGCAGAACTTCTTCCTGGGTATAATATACATAGTGAAATATTTGACACAGTTCTTTTAAATTTCTGTTGATATTTGTAGACATCTACTGCCTCATAAACTTAGTTTTCAATTATATATGCTCACAAGCTGTTCCATTTTTGATACATTTAGGAAAAGTTCCCTCACCGTTTTTTAGAATTGTAATGATTTCCCATCAAACATCTGATTCTGAAATTTTGTATCTGTATAGTACAAATAACATAATGGCAGGCAAATTATGCTACGTATTACTTTCCTTTACACTGTAGTTAAAGTTATTACAGCTCTCCAAACAGTTTGCTTTTCAGTATCATAAAGATCTTTGAGTATAGGCTATTTATAAAAATATACATAACTTGGAGACCTAGTAGCTACTTATCTTTCTAATACACATTGTATTTCATCTCAGCCCAGTTTCTTCAAAAATATTTGTATGGAGGTGGAATTTTAAAAATGCTTTCTCACCCAAGGGGTTTGGTTCACCTAGAATAAGTACAGTGAGTAGAACAACATGACCTCAGTATTGGACTGGGATAGAGTCATGTTTGAAGGCTTAGTTGGAAAAGATTCAGCGCAGTGCAGCCCAGGGGACCCTGGTTTGATCAGCCTAAGCAATGAGTGATTTTTCCAAAGGTGTGTGGCTCTCATATGTGCGATCCAGGGAGGTTTGACGTGACTGAGGTGCCACCCTTTGGCTTTGATGATCTTCGAATAAGCTAATGCTAGAGAAAGGTCTCTACCCTTAGGGAAGGGTGGAGGGAGTCTCAAGGGGACAGTGAGAACACCTGCCACCTGGGTGGGCAAGACAGGCTCACTTGGCGCCCAGTGAGAAGTGGGCACATTCTGTTTTAGAAGAGAATGCTCAGTCCGAAGGTGCAGAAATGCCCATCTCTCTGGGCCTATGTCCCCTCTCTCCCACGTGTCCCGGGCTCTGGCCAGCTCTGGCCCCTATGGGCTGCAAGAGAAATGAAGGAGTGATGCATGCCGGCATTTCCCTCGAGCATGTATTTGTTCCTTCATTTGTTCATTTATCCATGCATTTATCTACTGCTTCACCACCAACAACGTGCCCCGCATCCTTTTCGAAATAGGCAGAGAGACAGGCGACACTGGTAGCACTAATTGCTGCCCCAGGTACTAACGGGGAGAGGTATGTCAGGCACAAACCCTGCCTGCAGGGACCTGGCAGACCAGCGGAAGGGTGAGATGCAGTTTCACAAGGGAGAAAGGAGTCTCTGTAAACAGAAAGAGTGGAAGAAATGAGGAAGGAGTCTAAAATGGGGCGACTTGACTTTCAGCTAAAGGGGTGGGGTTCTAATTCCAGTTCTAATCTCTATTACGGGATCTTCCCAGGCTGAAGCTCTGATCACCTCCCTGCTCTTCTTGGAAACCATCAATGGCTCCCTATTCCCTACAGAATGGAGTACAAATGCCTTGGCATTGCATTCAAGGACCCCCCAAAAAAGTGACCCCATGCTGCCTTTCCAGGAAGACCTCATATCCTCCCCCACCTTTGTTTTATGCTCTAACCTGATGGTCTCGCTGTCTGTTTTCTGAACACTGATTCTTCCCTTTGTCTCCTCTTTCCAGAAACGGGCAGTGAGATGACCAGTGGGCGTGGCACTCCTTGCCCCACCGTGCCCTCCTAGTAGAAAGGGTGACGATGTGGAGGGTCCACACAGCCTGCCTCAGGAGAATCAGGGGGTTGGAGATGAAGATGGAGGGCAAACATGTTCAGAGAGCACGGTGGCACCTGCTTCCATCCAGAGCGCGGAGGGGAGGTGACCTGGAGCCACATCTGTGGGCTGGGTAGGATTTAGGGAGAGAGATGCTGGGACCCAGGTTGAGAGTACCATCTGCCTGGCCACTTGTCAAAACAAGGTAGTTACTAGACTTCAGAAATACCAACAAATCCAAGGAAATGTACACTGGGAGTTTTGGGGCAGATACGTTCCAGTGCTTTTCTAACTAAATGGCATTTTGATAAAATTTTTATCGTATCTTCATGAACTCCAATGACTAATGTTTCAATAAGCTGTTTAAAGAGGGATTCTGTACCCATGGCAGCAATGTTTTATGTTCTCTTAAATAAAACCTATTAAAACTTTAAAGATTTTTCTTTAAAAATGAAACATTGCAGGAAGTGTATGACTATATGCTGGCTTCCCTGCGCTTACGATGTGGAGGGTCTGATGCACATTAGCAGTAGCAGCCGTGTATCATGGGGTGTTTCTGGATGTCAAAGGACCTCCGACAGGATCTTGAAAAATCCTTCTCATGTACACACTCACACATACAATTATTACTGTTTACTACAATTCCTGAAATGAACTCACACCACGGCACACTGAGAAATTTCCAAGTGAGAGGCCCCAGGCTGGGTGCAGAAGGGTCCCTTGGGACAGCCATGGTTTTGCTATTGGGCCAAGTACGTAGGACTTTCTGACCGACTGCCTTGGTCTTCCCTCCACAGGAGAGGGGGCTGGAGACCCTCTCTACCCTCTCCCGTTGGACACTCCATCCCGGTTGGGGACCAGAGCCGGATCCCAGCACAGGCATGGCTTAAATTCAAGTTGCATTTTAATGAGATGTTAAATAGCACCTAACTTTCTAAGAGGGCCATATATAAATGAGTTACTGACTTCCAAACACCTTGGAAGCAAACATGGGTGGCAGTCGGGCGTAAGGGCCTGAATAATTAACAGGAAAGACGGAGACGTGAGCTCTCACCGCGTCCTCGCTGACCCAGGTTACCTGGGAACTCGGTCCCCACACTCAGTCACGCGTGTGGGTTGGAAAGGAGGTGGCTGCAGGGGGGCGTGGGGCTCCAGCCAGTCTGTTGTGCAGACCCACAGCCCCCCAGGAACCGGAAAGCCCCAGGACACAGGTGTCACCAGGAGGCCCCCCAGGACAATCGGAATATTGCAATTTTAAGCTGGCTGTGGAAGTAGAGGTGACTATAGATCCTCTTCTCTTAAGAAAGAAAAAGCATTGTGATTTCTGTATATTACAAGAGTAATAAATGCTTACTGTGGGAAATCTGGCACATACAGAGGAACAGAAGGAAGAGACAAGCCTCCTAAACTCATTACCCAGAAACAACCAGCATTCTTGCTATTTTCTTCTTGTGCTATATTAGAATGCTCTGAGTTTAAAAAAAGAATGCATTTGCTGTTATAGCTTTCATATAATGCTGCATGGCATAGACTATTTTGCTTCTTGTTAATATTATATGATAAGCAATTTGTCATGTTACTATAGGCTCTGTATAAACATCATTTTTAAATAGCAACTTAGTGCATTGCAATTCTATTATTTCCTCGACCATTTCTCCATTGTGGACATTTAAGCTATTTGTTTTAGACAATAATAAGAAGTGAGTGAATGAATGAAACCTCCAGAATGATGTGCTTAGAAATTAAGGTGTCCTGCTACAGCAGGAGAGACTCCTCTCAGCCTGCAAGGGGAGCATTCGTGGGGTCCATGGTGCTTCTGTGTGGCCAGTTAAGGCTCAGCTGCTGAGATCAGATACTGGCCCTGTGACACCGCAGGGGAGAGCTCACAAGGGTTTGCTAGTCTGCCATTCGTTTGTTTGTTCCTTCCTTCATCCCTGCCTTGATGGAGCCAACAACCTGGCTGTCTTTGAATGTGTCATTAGGAGAAGGGGAGGCTGTGGACGTGAGCGTTGAAGGTGGGGAGTCAGGAGTCCAAAGGATTAGCTGACCCCTAACTGGGTAGCCCGAGTCCTCACTGCCTGGGCAGAGGAGGGGCAGGGGCGGGGCCTGACTCAGAAACAAGGCTTGGAGCCTCCCGAGGCCACCAGAAAGCCAAAGAGGCCAGCACAGCGAGGGAAGCTGGCCACTCGCGGGTGTGAGGGCTGTAAGGGGTGATGCCGCAAGTTTGGCTGGGGGTTCCCCAGAGCTCCGATGTCCCTCCAGCAACAGGTAGTGTGGGGAAGCAGGTGGTCAGGACAGCCCCTCCATCCCTGTCTGGGATCAGGCGCCGGCAACCGCGGCAAATAGGCCTGTGTGCGCGGCTGATGCATGGTGCTGTCACTCCAAGGTGTAATTAAAGAGATGTATGCTAATTTTTAACTTGGTTAAGGGATATTAACTTAGACAAATGAACCTCTCCTTTCCCAATAATTAGATATCCAAACAAACACACACTTTTCTCCCCAATTAAATGAATGGAAAATTTAAACCAAGGAGCCCGATTTCAATATGCCCTATTTGTTACTGGTTTCCACTTCACTGCTTTCTTTAACTTCACAAAAGCAAACTACCCTATAAAGAAGCATAATAAAATCATAACAGTAAAAATATCATTCGATTTTTTTGGAGGGCATAAAATGCTCATTTACGGTTGGAAAAAAAAGACACTTGTGTTCAGCTAAAATGTCACGTTGTTTCCGGGAGAATATAGCTCAAAGGGCTTAAGGGACAGTGACATCCAGGTGGCACGTTTCAAAATTATGTTTAATTTAAAGCAGTAATGACTATCCCTTAGGAATATGAAGGATGGATCATATCAAGGAAAGTTGATTTTTTAAAAATTAAATCACAAAATTAGTGGGAGAAGGAAGTCCAATTGGTGAATTATACACTCATTAGTGTAGGCCAGTGATTCCCAAAGTGTGGCGTGTGCACTGTGAGCAATGACTTGAGGCAGTATGATGACAAACGCCTTTTATGCTAATATTAATGGCTGCAGCACAGGTGTGCAGGGAGCTGGCTGGCCCTGACATGGCAGACAGACTGAGAGCAGGGGAGGAATGCCCAGGTACTCCATGCATTCCTGCAATGGTTCCTTGTGGCCCCCTGGACTCACAGTTTCGGGGCCCAATGGGAATCCCAACACTAGAGTCACTGTGCTTGGCACAGGCCACCCCTCTGCTGTCCAGCACATGATATAGCATGGATGGGGTTGCAGTGCATCATAAGATACAGAACCAGTGAATGCGCTTAAGTCAAAAAAAGTGAGAAATTTTTAAAAAGTAGGTAATGTTGCCAACAGTGCATATGAAACTGTAGTGAGGACAGCCATGACAAAGCATCTATGTGTGGAGAGTCTACCTGGAGTTGTATGGGGGTCACTTGCTCCAAGTTGAAACCATAGGCAGAACCCAAGCAAAGAACAGTCCTGTGCTTCTCATTCTTTGGACTCAAATTCCAGCATTAGCTATTGTTTGAATCAAGATCCATAGAGGCTCCTCCCAGGTGAGTGTCTTGTGCCTTCAGGAAGGCATGTTACGGTTCCACATAGCCACGTTTGGGCCCTGATAGGTGGTGGAGCATTGGAGCACTGGGCAGGTAGCCCGGGAGGGAGGAGGTAGAGGGCGGGGAGGCAGCAGACAGCAGGGGCCACCAGGAGGCAGGTGGAGCAAGGTGGGGAGTTCTGCGGAAAGCAGAGCTTCCTGCGTGTGTATGAGACCGGCTGTCCAGTCCCTCAAGTGGCTCCAGTCCTCTTGGACCCCAAGAGCCTCTGACCCATGATGGGGTTGACCGAAAGGCCAGTGATTTGCTCACCCAGGGGGAGGGCAGGTGACTCGATGTGATGACTCGGAGTCAGACCACACGAGGTGGTCACAACCGTGGAAGGGTCAGGGCTCCCCTCCCTGATGCCACGCTTTGTGGGGAACTGTACAGATCATCACCCCCGACAACCATGACAAAACCCAACGTAAGCACAAAGCATCTTTGATGTAGGGTTTCATGTTCTCTTTCGTGCAATCTTTCACAAAAATAACCTTTCAAGATAACTGTTACTATTATTCCTATTTCATAGATGAGGAAACTGAGGTCAGAGAGGTTAAAAGACACACAACAGAGAAAAGCGAACACTGGGCTTCGCTCTCACAGGCTCCAGGCAGGACCGGGTGGGATTTGCCAAAGGAGCCCCGGGGGAGGGGCCTGGAGACCTTGGCAGGTGCTCGGTCAGCCAGGTGCTTGGTCAGGCAGGTGCTCGGTCCGCCAGGTGCTCCATCAGGCAGGTGCTTGGTCAGCTAGGTGCTCGGTCAGCCAGGTGCTTGATCAGGCAGGTGCTTGGTCAGCCAGGTGCTTGGTCAGCCAGGTGCTTGGTCAGCCAGGTGCTCCGTCAGGCAGGTGCTTGGTCAGCTAGGTGTTCGGTCAGCCAGGTGCTTGATCAGGCAGATGCTCGGTCAGGCAGATGCTTGGTCAGCCAGGTGCTGCTGTGCTTTCTCCACTTCTAGTACGTTTTGCTGGTGGCCAGACACAGCGTGTCTCTTCCCTAGACAGGGCTGGATTGGAACAACACCACAACACGACAATCGCTCCTCCTCTACGCATCGCATTTCATGGGGGGCTGAGTAGCAAAGTGGACGTCGGCCCCAGGCAGACCTGGGCAGGTTCCTGCACCTGCTCTGGGCCAGGCTCGCCATCCGAGGGTCCTTCTGCTCGCTTTCTTCGTGGGTGTACAACAGTGACACCCTCACTCATGGTGCCTGAGGGTCTGAGGTTCTGCCATCTGAATGCCTGGCACATAGCAGCTGCTCAGCAAAGTGCCTCGTTATGTGTAACTCCGCTTACTTGACCTTGCGAGGTCAGCAGTTAGTGCCGCCCGTCTCCCTGAACAGACTCCTTGAGGACGGGGTCACACTCTGCACTCCTGTGTACCTGGCTAGAGGCTGGAGCGACCCTGTCCTTTGAGAGTAAATGGACCCAGGCCCCCCATTCCACGTGTAGGCTGTTCTCCCCATTCTCGAGGAGGAGCATCGGCAGTCGTGGCCATGAGAGTGTTGTGTCCTGCCCTTGCTGGGCACCCCCCGTCACATCCCTCCCTGCCTCGTGTGTTGCATTTGGGGTCTCCTCCCAGACCACTCGCACAAGGCCGATCGACTCAGTCTGGCTGGGGAAGAGAGAGTTGATGTCACACTGGAAACAGGGGCCATCTTTGTCCTTCAGAGCCCGCTGGCCACAGAGCCCCGGACACGGCCCGTTAGCCACCAGCTCTGCCTCTCCTCCTGGCCCAGGCTGCTCTCTCTTCTGCTCTTCTCCTCCAATGTGGCTTAGTGAGTTCTTCGTTCTGCTGTCTTTTTTAGATCAGGGGCTGCAAACTGGGGGCCTACAGGGAAGGTATGTGCGGCTCACAGGTGCGCTTGCTTTGGCCCAGAGCGTTTGCACACTGTTGAAGTCGAGGCCAATATTTAACATGTGGTCTATTGCACGTGAAAATCGTCTAGAATTCTAGCTTCTTTTGAAAATTCAGACAACCTGGCCACACAGGCTCCCTTCCAGCATAGATCATGTTCCCCTTTTGAAGGGGCTCGCTCCGCCTGGCAAGCCAGCCCTGCCACCTCACAGCAGCCGCTGGAGGGTCCCCTCTGTGGCTGGTCCTGGGGCACTGGGGCCTCCCGTTGCCCAACTAAGAGGCTAATCCAGGTATTCCCCTAAGCAAAGGCGGTTGCTGATGACAGCCGTTCATGTCTATCGTATGGGTGCAAACACCATTTCTTTTATTTCCCTTTTTAAGTTATTAGTTGAGACTCTCTCCTGAAAATAAAAGTGAGATTAACAAAAGAAAAACAAGCAGAAGTGCATTAACGTGTGTCATACCCATCACACGGGAGAGGCCTCAGCGCAAAACTATCTCTCTCTCAAAGCAGCGGCTTAGGGGCCTTGAATAGTGTTTTCACAAAGAGCCGCAGATTCTATACAGCGACAAGGCAGAGAAGAGCGCAGGCTTCCAAATGGTGGGAAAACGTGGGCAGATACATTTCTGGGAAGAGTGGGGTCTGCTCCCGGATGCCCTGGCACTGTAGCCGGCTCGCTCACCTGTCTTTTTAAAACTCTGCTCCATTTGTGTTTACAGCACTTAACACGGTGCCCGGAGCATAGTAAGTATTCAGTGGATGTTTGTTGGACCAACTGACAAACACATTAGAGATGACGAGCCTGAGGCTCACGTCCCAGCACGTCCTACACTCCTCAGCGCAGCCCCAGACCCGCGTCGCCTCCTGGGGTCGCTGTGGCCCTTTCTCGTGCCCGGGCGGGGTTGGCAGTAGGTAGGGTTGCTCTGGCCACAACTGGCGCTCTTCTTACTTCTCCACATACTCCGGCAGGTCACAGGGCCGCTGTCCCCATTTCACTGTTGGGCACTTCCGTGGCAGCTTCATGGCGCCCACTGCGCAGGCCCCGCCCTGCCCACAAAGCCCCTCCACATAGGGCCCTGGGAGGGACGCTGACAGGGATGTTTCCTGACTGGAGCCTCGGTCTTTGACCTTCGTTTCCACTGGTGCATTCTGGAACTCTGCCGCCACTGCCACCACCTTTGACTGGACACCTACTGCCGTCCTCCCGTTTGGCCCTGACAGCAGCCCTCTGAGCCGGGCGCCAGGGAGAGGTCAGGCCGCGTGTCTGACGCCACGGTTAGTCGGACAGAGCCGGGACGTGACCGTCACCTTGCATTTAGTCTCCAGAAGAGGACAAGCTACAGCCCACGGGCTACGTCTGGCCTGTTCTTTTGTATGGCCCACACGTAAGAATGGCTTCTACGCTTTCAAGTGGTTGGAGAAAGTCAAAAGAAGAATATTTTATAATATTCGAAAATTATATGAAATTCGAATTTCAGTACCCATGCAGTTCTATGGGAACATAGCCAGGCCTGTGTATTTACGTGTTGTCTTAGATGATTTCAAGCAGCATCGCCGAGGGGAGTGCAGTTGCCCCGCCGAGACCGTGGGGCCTCTGAGTCTACAGTACCAACCACACAGCCCTTTGCAGAACAAGTTTGCCGCCTGCTCTGGACAGACTGTGGCCCAACATGCAGGTTCCGGAGCTAATAGAACCAGAGGCATTTCCGGAGAGGAGCTGTCATCCTGAGAGCTGGGGGCAGCCGAGCCTGGGGCGGCGGATACGGCGGGTGAGGGGACCTGGCTGTGCATGGCTGGAGAGTGTGGGGCACACTACAGCACAAACAGGTGCTGTGGCCTCTACCACAGCCCCTCAATCAACCCATGAGCATTCATCGAGCACCTACTGTGTACAGGGCCTTGACCTCGACCATGCTGTGGCCAGATCAAGGAGTCAAGACAGTGGCCACCTTGCTCTCAGGCACAGGGTCCGGGTGCATCTCAGAGATGGGCAGGTCTCTGTGATGGTGCAGCCAGCTCGGCACCAATTTGCACGCTCTGCACTTGTACTAGATGCAAAACCTTTTAGAGGGCGTGAGAAAAAGTAACTAAATCAGAGGTTAAAAGCAAACCGTGTCCTCTTTCCCACCCCCGCCCCCACCTGAAAACACATGTGCGCGCGTGTGCACACACACACACACACACACACACATCAGGAGCCATCTGGAAATGGAATTACTGTTATATGTTGCTTAAAGACGAGGGCATGTTTTGGGAAATGCATCATTAGGCGATTTCACCTGTGCGTGAACATCAGCAGGTGAGCTTACGCAAACCTCCGTGCTGCGGCTGGGAGTTGCGGCCCGTTGCTCCTCCCCGCAGACCTGCGCCGCTCGCTGCTGTACCAAACACTGCCGGCAGGTGTGACTCGATGGTGAGTATTCGTGCGATGGGAATTTTTCAGTCCATTACAATCTTATGGGACCAGCACACATGCAGTCTGGCGTTGACTGAAATGTTGGTATGTGGTTCACGACCGTAGTTGAATCCCAGGGTCCAAAGTACCTTAAACCATGTGGCGTGGTGCTTCTCAAACTTTAATGGGTGCACGAGCCCGCTGTAGGATCTTGTTAAACTGTGATTGTGGAATGGCAGGCTTGGGGTGGGCCTGAGACTGTGCAGACCTTCCAACAAGGTCCCCTGGTCCAAGGCCTGCACTTGCAGAAAGGAAGCTCTGGTGCTGTGGTTCCCTCAGCGTGGTTTCTGGGCCAGCAGCAGCAGCAGCCGCCTCCAGGGACTTATTAGAAATGCAAACGCTCAGGCCCTGCAGCAGCAGCAGATGCCTGGAGCAGACGCTGGGGTGCAGCCCTGCAATCTGGATTCAATGGGCCCTGTGGGTGACTCGGAGGCACTCCGGTTTGAGAACTGCTGCTCTGGTCTCCTCTGTGTCCTCTTCCCCTGACCCCGTCTCTTCCTGTCTGTTCAGAAGCCAGCTGGGCTTCCTGCCATGACTTGAGAGAATCATTAACCATTCTTTGCTACCTAAATCCCTGAGTCCTCTCACCTGCAGCAGGTGAGGTGGGGCAGCCCTCGAGAGAAGCTGCTCAGTTATAAGCCAACGCCTGCACTCTGGAGCCTCTGCCAGGGTGATTTTCCATGCGGGGGCTCAGTTTTGAAAGTACTGTTTGCTTCCTCTGTCCACAGCGTTTTAGTATGCGGGCCCCGTCGCTGCCTTGGCAGAGGCACGTGGGCTGCGCTGGTGCACCCGACTCAGCTGCTCTGGGAAGCGAGCCTGGGCCTTGGAGGTGCCCCCGCCGGATCCCCAGACGCATTTCATGAGCAGGAACATGATATTTTAAGTCACACCGTCTCAAACCTACCCTTCCAATTGTGTGATAATCTATTCAAATATTTTTCTGTGATGCAACAATAGGAGAGAGAAATAATTCTATCTTTAACGAAAGAACAAATTACGTGTTTTGGACAGTAGAAAATTATTGCAGAGATAAAGTGTTAGTTTCCTAGGAACCTAGTTAGGGCCACTTACTACAGAGCGAGAAAGTTAACCTGAAACCTACTGAATAGTTTATATTTGTACTGCTGATTCCTATGATGAGAATATTAAATTTTTATTTTCGTGATAGGTTTTAATTTGTAAAATTGACCTTGCATTAGCCAGTGGAGCTTTGGGATTCAGAAGCCCTTGTTTTGACTTTTGGCTCTTAAATAGATGAAGATTTTAAAATGTCGAGAGTAATACTAAAATAGAACGTAGTTAGATTTCACAGTGACTATAATTGTGATTACGATTAGATGGCTGTAACGATACAAAAGACACATTATCTTTATAATTTATGATCCTCCTGGACCAAACTCAACATCTTAAAAATGCAACATTTCAGTACCATCTGGGAGATTTGCCCAACAAAATTATGTATAAACAAAGTTCTTTATTGACTCACTGAGTTCCAAGTGGAATCAATTATACATTATTGTTGTCTTTGTCGGCGCTGCAAAGTGTAATACAGCTAAAGACCCACATTCCATAAATCATCTAAGTGTAATTTCCCAAGGGGCTGAGTTTTGTGTGGAAACAAAGCATTGTTGGTATTTTATGCTTAGATTTTTGTGATCACATTCAGAGTGGGAGTCAATCCACTTTCGCTCGACTCCCCAGTGAGCTTTGCCAGGCTCCCGAACTTGGTGCAAAGCTTGGAGGTTTCGAACCGCTGGAGTGTACAGTGGGTGTGCAGAGAAGGGCAGGTGGGTCAGCTGGTTGCTGATAAAGCAACGGCCTTTCGGTCCCGTTGTTCTCACTTACAGTGTGCCCTCAGAGCTAAAATGCTGAGAAGTCGGTATTTTGCAACCTCAGTCGCACACTCTTCCGGAATTGTGATTCAAATCCAAGTGAGTGATTATACTGAACTATGTGTGTTGCTGAAGGAAAAATGAGCCTATTTCAGAAATATGGGAAAAATACCCGCAATGAAACCCAAACCATGGGAGCCTGGAATGTGTATTGTATTAAACTATTCTGTGCACGACTGTCAGCGCCCCCGAAGGAAGGAGCTCTACGTCTCTAGGGCACCTACGTTTGAAACATGATACACAGCACTTACCCATCTTGAAGACAGGGGCAGTACCAAGGAGGAAGCGATGCTTCTGCTGACGGCCATCAGAGAGGGGCATGGCCGTAAATGGGCACAAGTTCCTTCCCACCTTGCACCTTCTCAGAAGCGGTGCCTGTGGTTGGCGTGGTCCAGGCAGAGGGGAGGAGCTGGCTGATCTTGGACGGCCACTTGCCCATGGCCTTCAGCCTGCTCTGGAGTTGGTCTGGATTTGGTCAGAAGGTGGCTTCTTGGGTGGTTTTTTGACATAATGTGTTCCTTCTGTCCATGTTCCTGAGCATCCACCTCTAGGCTTACTCTGTTGGGCTAACCAGGGGACCACCACCAGCAGCAGCCGGGCAGGTGTCAGGACAAATGGGTGGGTTCATGGTGAGTGACCACATGGGGACAGGGAGATTCTCCACTGATGTGACTCAGAGGCTTGAAGGATGAGAGGACAGAAGCTAGGCGGAGAGGGAGATGGGGTGGACAAGGCATGTGCCAGGCCTGGAAGCGCGAGTACAGAAGCAAATCGTGGAGGACTGAGGGTCTGAGGGTGACAAGAAGGACTTGGAACCAAAGCCTGAGAGGTTGGTGGGAACAGATGAGGCAGGGCCTTGGGAGTCCTTATGGAGGGTCCTAAGGTACGGGAGACCCTCTGCAGGTTTATTTCAAGTGGGGCAGCTGCAAAGTCAGGTTTATAATCTAGAATTCTCTCTCAGGCTGCATGCAGAGAATAGGGGGTTGGGAGGGTGCGTGACGGCAATTGAGAAGCACCGATCACTAACACTGTCCAAGAGAGAAAGGATGATGGATTTGACAGGGTGAGTGGGGGAAGTTCAGATAGACAAGAAGATTTCAGGTGCATGTTTGCGATATTTAACTTAAATACTCAACTGCAGACTTGCTCTTCGTAGGGAAGTGGGGCCAATGCTGGAATCTACTTCTTCCTGATGCAGGTCATCCTTGGCCTTTCTGGATGGTGCAGACTGGCCATGCCATCCTCTGGGCTACAACATGTACTCTCACCTCCTCAATGTCCTCTTCCCAGCCTTCAGCCCTCTCCTGTTCCCTGCCCAAGGGCAGACACCAGGACCTTTGCCCTCTAAGACCTGGCAGGGGGAAGGGGAAGCCTCTGCTTGCCCAGGGCAGTGGCCCGGACAGCCCTGGACCTGTGGGAGCATCCGGGCAAGCAGAGTCCTCCCCACAGGCACCCCAGAGCCTGCTGGTGGCCCAGTTCCGCACAGCACCTCGTCCCTTGGGAGGCTGCCTCCCTGTCTAGCTCCTCAGGTCTGAAGTCACTGTGCTTGGACAAGGGAGGAAGCTTCCCTTTCTAGAAAGGACACTAAGTCCCCTTGGTGTTGCTTCACCATATGTCAGGGAAGACGGTG
The DNA here is from genome assembly GCA_008086735.1 of Cheirogaleus medius. NCBI lineage: Eukaryota > Metazoa > Chordata > Mammalia > Primates > Cheirogaleidae > Cheirogaleus > Cheirogaleus medius. Next base: position 3,662,270 of record VBSM01003144.1, read on the forward strand.
AGGAGGAAAGAGCAGCTGCCCACAAGCCAGGAGAAAGCCCCCCAGAGAGTGATTTACACACAACATGTGTGTGTGTGTGTGTGTGTGTGTGTGTGACGTGGTGTTTTTTAAGACCAAGAATATCCAGAATTCTTCCTTGGCTCACGGAAAGCTCTCTAAGTGTTTGCTATTATTTTTATTATATGCTTTTTAGCAATAATAATATTGTTAGGCCTGTAATAAATGTCCAATACATATTTGCTGGATATTTGAGCATTAGGCAAATGAGAGTTGTGCTCATTGATATAAATTGTGGCTTAATAATTTACTTTGGAGCAAGGAAGAATTTTAGTTAGCAATTTCTCTCTTGGTGAAGTACTATATTCTAGTAAAGATTTTAATCTCTTTCTAGCTTGTCAAATAAGACATTACAGGAAATCCACCTGGATCCCTGATTCTCCCCCTATGAGCAGGTGAAGCTGACACCTGAAGAAAAATGTTCTCTCTCCCCTACCCCTGTCGCCTATCATGTGGAGCATCCACAGGTAACGAAGCCCTTCTCTGACACTGAGAAACTCTCAAGCCTGAGAAAGGGCTTTGCAAGGACCAGGAAAGCTGGCTGCCTGGGAACCCCTTTACTGAATGACAATCCAATGTTATACCCTCAACTTTTACCAGTAAGAAACACTCCCAGGAAGAAGGTCTTTAGTTCCTTCCAAAATGACACCAAATGCATCATTCATTGGGAAATTTCTGTCAGCGTAGAAAGTTAAAGTTTATTTCCCAAAGAACTGTTAAGCTTCCTCTTACTACACATTGAAAACTGTATAACTGTAGTTTTTGCCTTGTGACAAGGTTCCCAGGAAGCTCAGAGCTATGTCTGGTGAACAACTGCAATAGTGCAGTGCCAATAATTGTTATTAACATTGTACTTCTTACGTGTTAGCCAGTGATTCTGTATTCAGTTTCTAATTGAATTCTTACAACATTGCTGCAAGGGAAATGCTAGTATTATCTCCATTTTACAGATGGGAAATAAAGGCTTAGATGAATTTGTTGATGTGTTTCAGATTCTGTTGACGGTTAGGGTCGAGACATGAGAACCTCAGGAGTGAGACAGGACTTTGCCAAAGAGCAACCTGTGGACTTGTCAGTTCACTGAGCAAAAGCTGCTCGACCTTGAGGGGGACATTCCACAGATCAAGGATATCTGCAAACGGACCCCACCTTGAAGCTTGAGGGCTACAGCCTGGATGTCTGCAAATGGACCAGGCTTGTAATCCGAAGGTGGAGAGAGTGATCAAAGGATGTCAGTCCAGCAGATAAGAGCAGTTTGCTATTCTAAGCCTGAGGCAATGTTTCTCTCTCTCTCCTGAGTTCATGTCTCAGTAAATGAGGAGCTAGATAAAATAGAAAGAAGTATGGGGTCTCTTTGTTCCCATTTAGATTATACACTTTATTGCTAACCCATGAGCTTTTCACGTGAAATCATTGTAATCTATAACATGAAAAAGAGAATAAAAACGATGCTAGACTTCAGTCAGTACCACCCGGCTCACAGGAATGCTGGTGGTCCCCTGACTTCCCCACACCCTTTCACTTTACTTTTTGTGTCTGTGCCTTTGTCTCTCCCACCTCTTGCAACGCATACTGCCAGTTACATTGGGGGCATGGCAAACCCCTGATAAAATTCCCCAGCTGGTGAGTGTTAATATTGACCAGGGATCTGCAAATCGCAGCACTCTCTTCCTTTCTCTGCTGGGCTTCTCTATGCTGGTAGCTCCAGAGGTACCAGGGCAGGATGATGTGCCCTTAATAACTAAGAACAGAACATGAAAAATTAAATTCGGTCTATTCTGAATGGTAATTGGAGCTATGTCTGGAAATGGTGTTTAAAATATATACTGAAATCCTTAAACTCAATAAATATTTATGTAAACACAGCTTCCTGCTAAAGATTGAGAAGTTCTTTGCAAAGACTATTTCTGAAAGTTACTAACTCTGAATAATTCTTATTGCATTAAAAGTGTATATTATGGGATCCAGTGGAATAAATGAGGGGGATCTAAGTGCTTGCTTTGTGGTCTGGGGGAGATGCACATTTAGTTCAACTTGACAGATAGCAATGGGAGCCCTACTACATATAGAACTAGCAGGAAACACGCGATGACCCGAGTGCAAGGCATTGCGCTGAGGGCTTCATGTTCTCTGTAGAAAGTGTAGCCAAGTTCAGAGAGCTGGAAATACGCAGCCGTAGGTTCAAATTCCTGTTCCTTCCTCCACTAACCCTTATCTATAGAGAGAAACTAACATGACAGCTAACTTTATGGAGTGATCTAGTGTAGCAGCCATAGGCTAAATTCTCCCAAACATTTTTTATCTCTCGAATATCTCTGTTCAAGTGTATGCAAGTAGCATTTTATAGAAGGAAACAGAAACTTACACCAGGTAAAGAGCTTGTCCAGGTCACACAGCTAAGCGCATGGTTAGCATTTGTCTTCTGTGCATTTTGAATCAGTTTCTCATAAACAGAACACACACATTTGAATTAATGAATGAATAAAGTTTGTCTCAGAAAAATATACTTTTCTGATTCTTAAAAGTAAAGACATAAAGACACATTTAAAAGTTATTAGATATGCTGGATTTCAGAAAGCTCCAAACGTCTTTCTACTACTCTTTGTACTTATCACAGAAACAGATATTTAGGAAAAAGTGTTATAATTCATGAAAAATCCCCAGTTGATTTGTTTTTAATGGGGAAGATGTGTATGTGGGAGGAAATGACAATCTTAACAGGTCCCCAGTGGAGCAGCAGACACATCCATTATGTAACACAATTCGTCATTTCTTCATGTTATGGCTTGAATGTTTGTCTCCTCCAAACCTCATGCTGAAATTTAATTGCCATTATAGCAGTGTTCAGAGGTGGTCAGGCCATGAGGGGCTCCACCCTCGTAGGGAGCATCAGGGTCTTTACGAAAGGCCAAGTTCAGCCCCCTCTTGCTCTCTTTCTCTCTTGCCCTCTGACCTTCTGCCACGTGAGGAAAGGGCAGGATGCTGACACCTTCACGTGGCACTCTCCAGCCTGTGAGCCAATATAGACTGTATTCATTATCAATTACCCAGGCCCAGGTACTCTGCTTTTTTTTTTTTCTGAATGAATAAATGTTTAACGGGAAACTTTCTAAAAGTATCATAATGCCACTTTACATGGGTATAGAGATTTACAGTTTTCAAATTGCTCTAGAATACAGGATCTCCTTTAATCCTCTCAACGAACCAAGGAGCTGCCACTGAGGCGACCGTTGCACAGACAGTGGAACGGTGCTCGTAGAAGGTCAGTTGTCAAGCCACTGAGACACACAGCTGGGACTCGCCAGGTGTGTCAGGCTCCACATCAAGTCCTCCTTCCACTCTACCACAGAAATAGCTGAATCTCATGGTAGAATAATTTGGTTTGGCCTCTGGCACAAAAGCACAAAACGGACTAAGACAGAAGTGGGGCCGTTACTATAACAGATATCTGGAAATACAGAAGTGGCTTTGGAACTGGGTAAAGGGTAGAGACTGGAGCAATTTGGAGGATCCAGGCCAGAAAAAGCCTACATTGCCATCAACAGAGCCTTCAGGGGTTCTTGTGAGAATCTAGAAGAAGAGGAGAGCCATAGGGAAACCGTCATGCCTCTTAGAGTCCACTTAAGTGGTTTCAATCAGAATATTGGTAGAAAAATGGATGGTAGAGGTCACTCTGATGAGGTCTCAGACAGAAATGAGGAACGAGGTACTGGCAACAAGAGGACAGGCCATTCTTGTTGCAAAGTAGCAAAGACCTTGGCTCAACTGTGCCAGTGCCCAAGGGCTCCACGGGAGGCGGCACTTAGGAGGGCTGGGCATCTCACTGCAGAACCCTCTAAGCACTGAAGGAGCGCTGTGGCTTCTCTTAACTGCATATAGTAAAATTGGAAAAGAGAGAAATAATTTAAAGATGAAATTTATAATTAAAAGAGAAGCAGAACATAAAAAACTTGGACTATCCCCAGGCTGGCCATGTAAAGGATACAAAGGCATGTTCGGAGAGAATACCAAGGCTCTGTCTGAGTAACTGTCTGATAAGTACAGTGTGGCTAGGACGGAGTCAGGAGCCATTCATCAAGACAATGGGAGTGAGAACCCCAAGGCATTTGGATGTCTTCGGGCCTGCCCCTCTTGTCACATGCTCAGAGCCCCAGGGCCTTGAGGGCAGAATGGCTTTGGGAGATGGGCCTGAGGTGTCCATGGGACCTCCGGGCTTGCTGCCCAGGGCCACCTGGGGTATCATCCCTCCAGCATTTGGGTACAGCACTCCTCAGCCACCCACCTGGGCTCAGCTGGGCCCAGGTGTGACTCCACCTGTTGCTCTAGAGGTAGAAGTCATCAACCTTGGCAGCAGCCACAGGATGCTAATTCTGCAGGTGTGCAGAGTGCAAGAGTGATGGGGCTGTGGCTTCCTCCACCTAGATCCTAGAGGATGTATCGGACAACCTGGGGGCCCAGGCAGAAGCCTGCCATAGCGTCCCCACTAGGGCAATGCCTAGTAGAGCCATGAGGTTGGGGTTGCCCCTGAGACTGCAGAACCGTAGAGCTCCCAGCATGCAGTGCCAGTCTGGGGAAGCAGCGGGCACCTGACTCTAGCCTGTGAGAGCAGACACATGGGTCGTCACCAGCAAAGTATTAATAGTTGGTATGGGGACCCCAGGGCTTTGGGGGCCCAAGCTTAGTGAGTCCATGGGATGGGGAACCTGCAGCCTCAAGGCCACATGGTGGCCCTCCAGATGCCCAAGTGCGGCCCCTCAACCGAATCCAGACTTCACAGAACAAACCCCTTTAAATTGGATTCAGACTCCAAACTTTGGAACTCTGAGTTGGCGCTAGAATGAGTTAAGACTTTCGGGACTACTGGGATGAAATGAATATATTTTGTATGTGAAGAGGACGTGAGTTTTGAGAGGCCAGCGGTAGAATGCTATAGTTTGAGTGTTTGTCTCCTCCAAAATTCATGTTAAAATTGAGTTGTCATTGTAACAGTTTTAAGAGGTGATTAGGCCATGAGGGCTCTACCCTCGTGGGGTCAACTAGCCTGAAGAGAAGTCCCCACCGCAGGGGGAGGAGGGTCCTGGATGGGTCTGGAGACCCCACACGCTCACCTGGACCCTGCTGTGACACAGGCCCAGGTGGCTGGAGCCTCACAGGGACCTGGGCTGGATGACCACATTCTGGCCTGGCCTCGTTCTTGGTTTTTGACAGCTGCAGCTGGAACCCTGAGCCCCTCGTGGTCCAGCTTCCCCACGCCAGCTGGCTGATTTCTCAGGGCTGTTCCCCTCACTTCCCTCAGGCCTCCTCCCTTTCCCATCTCCCAGGGCAGAAAGGCATGGGGGAGGGGATGCTCAGTTAAGTCTCAGGGTGGGTCTGAGCCACTCACTCATTTCTTGGTAGAATCCAAATTTCGAGCCCCTTCTCCCAGGCCCATGGAAACTTACAGAACCAGAATTTTTATTTTAAGAGCCTATCGAAATATAATTCACGTACCACACAATTCACCCATTCAACCTGTGCAATTCAGTAGCTTTGAGTATATTCACGAGTTGTGCAACCATCACCACAATTAATTTTAGGATATTTTTATTACTAATACTCTGAAATTAGTAATGAATCCACCGTTAATTTTAAAATATTAGTAAAAGAAACCCAGTGCCCCCTAGCCATGATCCTACCCCCAGCCCTTGGGCAACCATTTATCTGCTTTCTGTCTCCATTAGATTTGTCGGGACATTTGGTGTAAATAGAATCATAACATGTTGCCCTTTGTGTCTGCTTCTTGCACTTAGCACGTTTTCAAGACTCATCCACACCGTGCGGTGTGTCAGTATTTCTTCTCCTTTTTATTGCCAGATACTCTGGATATTTGGGTTATTTTTACTTTCTGGCTATTATGTGTAATGCTGCTCTGGACATTCACGTGCAAGTTTTTGGGTGGTCGTATGTTTTCACTGCTCTTTGCTATGTGCCCCTGGTGGGACTGCTGGATCCTGGGGCCGCTCTATGTTTAACTGCCCAACTGTTTTCATTTTACATTCCTATCCACATTTAAAAAAGAAATCCCCCTGGGCCTTGTATACATTTAATGAATGTTGACCTGAAGAGCAGCGTGCTAGCAGGTTATACCGATATTTAAAGGTTGAGATGTGGTGTAGTGGAGCAAGAAGATGTGGGTCCCCTGCCCAGCTCGGCTCTAACTACCTGGGGGACTTGGAACAGGTTATGCAAGTCCCTGAGTTCCAATTGCTTTATCCTTTTATGTGAAATCAGTGGGTTTGCACTAGAATTTTTCTGTAAGTTCTTCCAGCCAAACTCTTTGCAACAAAAATCATTCAATTTTTAAAAAATTGCTAAAATAACATATAAATTGAGTAAAAATTTAAGGAGTCAAAAAGAGGTGGCGATAAGAGATGAGAAGTCTTCATTATATGCCTGATCCCAGCCCCATGCCTCTGAAATAACCATTCTATTATATACATGCAGGCTTTTCTATACATCCTTCTGGCCTATATTATATGTGTGTGTGCATATAGAGTTATTAATATATATATGCATTCCAGAATATATTAAAATGATAGATTTTATAAATCCCAAATGTATATCTTAATTTTCTACATGTATATCTTTTAATTTTTATTCAAGGATGACCCTATTCTAAAACTGACTTCCACTTTGTCTTCCTTCAATTAATAATATATTTTGGGGCTCTTTTTGATGAAATTCACTATCTCTTCATCCATTATGTGCATCTTTTCCTATATACCAAGGGTACTCATCCAGGGGCAATTTCCTCCCCTAAGGAACATTTAGTAATTAATGTCTGCAGACAGCTTTGTTTGCCATAACTAAGGGAATGCTATTTTGTGGATAGAAACCAAGGATGCTGGTAAACATTTTTTTTACAAGGCGCAGGACAGCCCCTTTCATAATAAAAAAATTTCCAGCCAAATGTCAGTAGTGCCAAAGTTGAGAAATCTTTTTATAGATTCTTTAACACATTTATCACAGCTATTTTGAAGTCCTTTTCTGGTCATCTCAGCACCTGAGTTTTTGTGGGTCTTTATCTATTCACTGACTTTTTTGTTATTGTTGACTATGAGTCACATTTCTTGTTTCTTCACATGGGTACTAAATTTTCATTAATATTGGACATTGTGATTTATGTTTTAGATAGTCTTGATTCTACTATCTTTCTCTGAAGAGTGTTGGCTTTTATTGTAGCAAGCAGTTAGATTACTGACAGATCATTTATAACTTGTTCCGGCTTGATTTTATACTTTGTTAGAGTGATTCATTTAGTTTTGCCCTTAGTCTTAGGGCAAATCTCTTAGTTCTGGGACATGGAATTTATTCTCAGGGTGTAGTATTTCTGGGGTTTTAGTAGAAACTCTGAGATAATTACCAAGTCTTTCTAATTTGGTGAGACTCAAGTTCCAAACTCCATTTTCCTCTGGGAGAGACACCTGCTGGTATCTCTGCTCAGCTTCCTTAACTGTCTTCTTGTCCCCCCTCTGCTACTCGGAGCCTCACTTCTTCCTACTCCAGTTCATAGGGGAGATATTCACAGACACTGGGGTTTCCTTTTCAGTGCCTCCCCATTTTGTTGGATTTCCTCCTTAATTTTTAGTGACCCTGGCAACCCCACATTTCTCTTCTAACTCTTCTTATCAATAGTCTCCTGAGTTTCTGCATGAGATCAACCTGCCTCTCCCTGGGGGAATGGGAGTGTTCTTGAAGGAAAATAAATACGTATTTGGGTGACACTGGTGGGGCTCCTTGCTTTCAAGAGTTGAATTGCCTTCAGTTGCTAGCTGATTTTGTTCTCCAGTGCCTTCAAACATAAAAAAAAAATATTTTGTCTGGAGTTTATAATTGCTATAATAAACATAAAGGTCAGTCTGACAGAAACTACTCTGTATTCCTAGAAGGCAGCAGTCTAATCAGTTTATAGCTTTGTTTTTTTGCATTTTTTTTTTTTTGCCTATGCTGTGTTCCCGAATACTAATTTTGGTTGTTTCTAATATGATTTTGAATTCTTAATTTTTTAAACCTTTCTCTTCCATATTTTTCTTAGATCTTCCAACTTGCTTATCTTCTTCTAATGCCTCATACTATCATTTAGAATCTTTATTTCTCTTCTTTGATCTCTTTCATCAGAAAATCAAGTTGCCTGTGATATCCTTAGGATGAAGTCATCTCTGTTTTCAGCAACCAAAAAGTCAGTGGAGCTTTTATGAAGTCCTTAGTCATAGCCTCTCTGTTTTATAATCTTACAATGACGGTCTCCCTTCCTCTCTTGCCCTGGCAATCTCCCTCAGTTCAGAGTCTACGTCCTCGATGATGAAGGTGGCAGCTCACCATCGTTCCTCCTTTATATTAACCTCTTCTGACCACTATCAGTTTGCTGCTCTCATGAGCTGCCCTATTCAGAAGATCCAACCAAAGGCTGGTGAATAGAGCAGTCTCTTAGGACAGCAGTACTGACTTCCTGAACGTTTGTTAGCAGCCTAAAGTCTGAAGATGTGCATATCTCGTGTCAGTCTCTTCCTTTTAGGCCATATTTTATGGTATTTTTCAGGCATGCATCATTTTGCACTTTGAAGTTGTAGCTCTCCCCTCCACTTTTTTTTTTTTTTTAAAGATGATATTTTCCCTCTATTTTTATTCTTAATGTGGTTTGGGGTGGCTTTAAAAAGGATGAGGGAAGTAAGTGGTTTTATACAACTGTTTTTAATCCAGTAGTCCCTTCGCCCCCAACTGTAAGCAGTCATGAATTGCTAACTAAAGGTGCAGGCAGTCCTTGCTTTTGCACAGTCCTGATGCGTACAAGTTTCGGCTACGCAGTACCCTGCTGCCTTGGTCCCTTGGTGCTGCTGTAACAGAGTACCACAGACTGGGTAATTGATAAAGGACAAAAATTCATTTCTCACAGTTCTGGAGTCTCGGGAGTCCAAGATCAAGGCACCAGCCTCTGCTGTCTGGTGGGGGCCTTCACGCTGCGTCCTCACATGGCGGAAGGCAGACGGGCAAGCAGAGATCAGCGCTGTGTCCTCATGTGGCAGAAGAGTGAAAAACAGTGAAAAACACTCCTGCAATCTCTTTTTAAAGCGGCATTAATCCGTTCTGCAGATAAGAGCCCTCATGACCTAAACACTTCCAATTATGCCCTACCTCCCAGCGCTGCTGCATTGGCGATTAAGTTTCTTTCTTCCTTTTTTTTTTTTTTTTTATTTGAGACAGAGTCTCACTCTGTTGCCCTGGTGAGTGCAGGGGCATCAGCCTAGCTCACAGCAACCTCAAACTCCTGGGCTCAAGTGACCCTCCTGCCTCAGCCTCCTGAGTAGCTGGGACTGCAGGTACACACCACGACACTCAGCTAATTTTTCTATTTTTAGTAGAGATGGGGTCTCGTTCTTACTCAGGCTGGTCTCCAACTCCTTACCTCAAGCGATCCTCCCATTTCAACCTCCCAGAGTGCTAGGATTACAGGTGGAAGCCACTGTACCCTGCGGGATTAAGTTTCTAACACATGCATTTTCGGGGAGACATTCAGACCATAGCACATGTAAAGTGAGGACCGCTTATATGGTCCAGCAAGCTTTAAAAAATGAAAATGGTGAAGTAGTTCATATTTTCCCTTAAAGTTTTATTATATTTTATTTTTTTAGGCTTGAAGAGAGAACAAGAAAAGTATTTCTTGCTCTTGGTGCTTTTTATGTTGTTTCCAAAAGCTAAGTGTGGGCTGAGGACAATCTATGAGCTAAGGGTGCTCGCCAAGTAGGTTTAGAAAGGTCTGATGCATGCGTCTGTTTTATTTTCTATTCATCTTTTTCTTTTTCACACCCAACCTAGCATAAAGCCGAAGCGTCTGTTTTAGAAGTTCTGAGAGTGATTAATATTTTATGGTCCAATGTGGAACACTTCATATTATCAGAAAATAACTGGAGACTTTAAACTACTTTGGCTGAAGCTTATCTAGTACAGAAAAAGGAAACAATAGAAACTCTGAGGTGGAAAAGTGAGAAGCAGAATTCAGAGATTCGTTTTGATCAACTGTTTCCACTTAGCTTCTATTTCCCGCTCTTTTTTCACCCACAGCCTGTGCCCAGAGGGCGGACCCAGACCCCGCTCCTCTGCCCCCTGGATGTGGGATGTGAGTTTCTACACAGCTCGGGGCCAGCCGAGGGGGCGGCAGCAGAGTCCTGTTCCCTAAGAACCTCCTGCATTATGACCCCCTCCTTCCTGTGCAGGTGGAAGGGAGCTATCCTTGCCTAAGGGAAGAGTTCACCAATGCGTTTGCCAAGAACAAAATGGCATTTTTCTACCCAGAATGTAGAGATTCTGACAATTTTTTTATTTTTTAAATTTTTAATTGATATATAATCAATGCACATATTTATGGGGCACAGAGTGATATTTCAATATATACGATGTATACTGATCAAATTAGGGTGAGTGGCATATCCATCACCTCAAACATTTATCATTTTTTTGTGTGTTGGAAACATTCAAAATCCTCTCCCCTAGCTATTTGAAAATATGCAATAAATTATTGTTAAATATAGTCACACTGCAGTGCTGTAGAATACTAGAACTTATTCCCTCTATCTAGCTGTAATTTTGTACCCTTTAACCAACCTCACCCTATCCTCCCTACCTTCTCCCCTTCCCAGCCTCTAATAACCCCTATTCTATCCTCTAATCCTGAGAGATCAACGTTTTTAGCTTCTGCTTATGAGTGATAACATGGCGGTATTTCTCTCTGTGCCTGGCTTATCCAACTTAACATAATGTCCTTCAGGCTCATCCATGTTGCTGAGAATGACGGGATTTCATTCTTTTTTTTTTTTATGGCTAAGTATTAATAGTATTCTGTTGTGTATATATTTCACATTTTCTTTATCCATTCATCTGCTGATAGACACTTAGGTTGATTTCATACCTTGGTCATTACAAATAGTGCTATAATAAACACGGGGGTGCAGATGTCTCTTCCATATACTGATTTCCTTTCCTTTGGATTTATACCAGCAGTGGGATTGTTGGATCATACGGTAGTTCTATTTTTAATTTTTTGAGGAGTTTCCATATTGTTTGCCATAGTGGCTGTACTAATTCACATTCCCTTTCTCCATATGCTCACCAGCATTTGCTATTTTTTTTATTTTTGGTAATAGCCATTCTAACTGAGGTGAGATGATATCTCATTGTGGTTTTGATTTGCATTTTCCTGATGATTAGTGACATTCCACATTTTTTTGTATACTTATTAGCCATTTGTATACTTTCTTTTGAGAAATATCTATTTGGATCATTTGCCCATTTTAAAATTGGATTTTTTTCACTGTTGAGTTATTTGAGTCTCTTGTATGCTGTGGATATTAATCCATTGTTGGGTGAATAGTTTGCAAATGTTTTCTTCTATTGTGCAGGTTGCCTTTTATGTATTTTAGGTATAAGTCCTTTGTTGGATATATGATTTGTGAATATTTTCTTCCAGCCTATAGCTTGTTTATATCCTCTTGACAATACCTTTGGATGAGAACATGCCTTTAATTTTAATAAAGTCTAATTTATCAATTATTTTTTAATGGATCATGATTTCGTTGTCATTTCTAGAAACTCTTCACCTAACCCCAGCTCTTGATGGCTTCTTTTGTATGTTTTCCTCTAAAGGCTTTATGTTTTACATTTATATTTCTGATACATTTTTAGTTAATCTTTTTTTCTTTCATTTTATCTTTTATTTCTTTCTTTTTTTTTTCAGAGGCAGGGTCTTGTTCTGTTACCCTGGCTGGAGTGCACCAGCATGATCATAGCTCACTGCAGCCTCGAACTCCTGAGCTCAAGAGATCCTCCTGCCTCAGCCCCCCAAATATCTGGGACTACAGGTGCACACCACCATGCCTGGCTAATTTTTAAAAAATTTTTTGTAGAGCTAAGGTCTTGCTATATGGTCTCAAATTCCTGGCCTCAAGTGATCAGCCTGCCTCACTCAGCCTCCCAAAGTGCTGGAATTACAGGCATGAGCCAACATGCCCAGCTGAGTTAATCTTTGTATAGGTCAAACTTTATTTATTTGCTTTTACTCAAAGATGACATTTGTTCTGTCATTTGTAGAATCACTCCTCATTTAAAAAAAGGTAAATAAACCTCTCTCACCTTTCTCCTTCTTTCTCTAAATAGAATACTATAGCTCAGTAAAAATATATGGAATATATAGTTAAAAAGTAAGTCTTTCTTTTACTGAATTATACTAGATTCTTTGTTACCTCCCCAGAGATAACTATTGTTATCAATTTCTAATGGATTCTTCCAGTGAAATTCTATACGTATATATGCATGAGTAGGATATATATATTTCCTTTTAAACACTCCCCCCCCAAATACAAATTATGGCATGCTATATGCATCATTTACAGCCTGGCTTTTTGCACTTAATATGTTGTTTTGACGAACATTCCATATTAGTTTAAGAACTGCATCATTCTTTTAAACAGCTTTATATTATTCCATTGAATGACTGTCATGATTTATTTAACCAGTTGAGGCTGATGCATCCTTAGGATATTTCAATTCATTTGCTATTCAGTTGTCTCCTTCTAATAATTATCTTTTTTTAATTTTTTTTTTTTTTTTTAGAGATGGGGTCTCACTCTTGCTCAGGCTGGTCTGGAACTCTTGAGCCCAAGTGATCCTCCCCCCTCGGCCTCCATGAGTGCTAGGATTACAGCTGTGAGCCACTGTGTCTGGCCACGAATAATTATCTTATTCACAGGAAGTCCAGGTCTCTATGAAACTCCAAAGCAGTAGGTGACATCCCTCCTATTTAGAAAGAATGCCATAATACAGCAGGCTTGCTTTTCCTTCAAGGAAGAAAAAAGAAACTTTCTACAAGTGCGGAAGAATTATCTTCAAATAAAATTCAGACCAAACTGCATGAAGAACATCTCTCTCGCAATAAAATTTTCCTTCCTAAGAATAAGAAAGCAGTGACCCTTACAGTAGAGCTTAACAATGGAATTAAATGGTCTCATTTACTTTCATAAAATATCCTGCTAAAGAAGCTATTTCTGACAAGGACTTCTCTTTCTGTCTTGCGACTGTGAGTGCTGCTCACGTGTCAAGCAGACTTGTAAACTCGGACACAACGACCTTCTTAAAGTCTCAAATTTAGCTGTTCTGTCAAAGCTGATGTAAGGAGTGGCAGTCTGTTAGGTCTCATGTACCCCTGTTGCTGTTGACAAGGCTGGGTATTTAGACTATTTGTTGACATGTGGGAAATATATTGATAATAACGATGAAAAAATGTGATATAATTTGAGTATCTGGTCATTTTACCACAGGCCACAAGAGCCTGAGAGTAATATTTGAAATTTGAGAGAAGACACTGATATTGAGGGCAGAAAGCAAAATCTTTCTTCATCATCTGTGAAATGTGGTCACAGGGCAGGAAAGGTTAATAATGCCTCATATCGTCACCCCACAACATAACTGAGGAAACTGTTGTTTTCCTGAATTCAAAGTATGTGGCCCAGTGTATTTTTTAAACCTTCAGAGCTAAGAGCTTCATGAAGGTGAATGAATATTGCCTTGTGTTTGGGCTGTGCCATAATGTTAAGTTTAGATTATACAATTTACAGGACAGAAGCTTCTGGAAAGAAAATTCCTTGCTTTGATTAAGCTGGCTGGATCATTAGGTCTCTATTATGCTCATAGCAGTTGGCCATGGTAGAATGAAAAACCATTGTGTTTATGACCTGAGAACTCTTTCAGCTAAATGGAAATGATGATATTAGTACAGTGACACAATTACACTATTTGGTTCTGGAAGCAAATATAGAATTGGTCCCCAATGTGTTTTAATTGCTCGTGCAACTTTATGGAATTTCTAAGAGTCCGCAGTAGTTATACACGTTTCTTCCTGCATGGATGAGCCTTTCTACCACTTCCCTGGTTATTTATTTGACTGCTGTCTGAGGTGGAGTTTCATTAGTCTACTCCAAGTTCTTTGTCCTGATAATTTGAAACTTTCTGTTGTGAAGTGCCGTGACAAAGGCTCTAGATGCCAAAGGAACCAATAGCATTACCGTGCACCGTGCGGTGCTTTACATAATGACATCACCCATTTACCCTCATAAAAGCCCTAGGAGGTAGGAGCTGTTATTATCCCCATTTTACAGACAAGGACGGCAGTGAAATGAAGGAAACATCTACATGACTCAGCTAGTTAGTGGTGAAGAAGAGAAGTGAACACAGGCAGTCTTCCCTAGAGCCCATGATCTTAGCCACCGGTGGCCACCTGGTTACCAGGCAATACGTGAAAGTTAGTTAGCACACAAAGCCTTCCCTGGGCCCCATCCCTGGGCAGGTGCCGGAGCTGGCAGGTCATGGAGTATGAAGCCAGGTGTGCACTATAATGCCAGACAGCAGGGAGCTCAGAGTCATTCCCTCAACAAACAATAGCCTAGCCCTACATCCATTTGGGGAGGTTGATCATAAAAATGCTAATTATTGAAGAGAACTACAAACTGTGTGTTGGGGGAGTCAGAAGGAGATTAAATGGCTTCTAATGGTTTAGGGGGTACAAGAAAGACCATATAGGGTGGACAGGAGTTGAGAAGAGCCTTGTAGGATGTATTAGACCAGGACGCTCTGCGGAGGGGAGGGAGGCAATGTCTACATAGAGAGAGCAATAGTCATACGCCAGCCACTTTGATACTCTAGGTCTTGGTTTTCTATTTATGAAAATCACAGGTAACATGAGAAAGTTAAATTTGATGACATTTAAGGTCAGTTACATCTTTAAAATTCTGTGATTCTCTTGACCTAAGCTGTATGGGCATTGATTTTAAAACCTGATAATATACTCAAGAATTCCACCAGGAAGTTTATTTAATTGCATCTTAGCTATATTCACCCTAGAAAGTCATCTGCTAGTGCTTAATTGCTAAAAGGGGCAGGCTCTCAGACTTTTCTTCTTCTTTTTTTTTTTTTTGAGACACAGTCTTGCTCTGTCACCCTGGCTGGAGTGCAGTGGCATCATCCTAGCTCACAGCAAACTCAAACTCCTGGGCTCAAGCAATCCTCCTGCCTCAGCCTCCTGAGTAGCTGGGACTACAGGTGCATACCACCATGGCCAGCTAATATTTCTATTTTTAGTAGAGCCAAGGCCTCACTCTTGCTCAGGCTGGTCTCGAACTCCTGACCTCAAGCCGTCCTCCCACCTCGGCCTCCCAGAGTGCCAGGATTACAGGTGTGAGCCACCGCACCCAGCCACCACCACGCCTGGCCCTCTCAGACTTTTCCTTTCCATGGATCCCTTGTTTGAGTCTCTAACTTGTTTGCTTTCCTTCACAGCCACAAAACATTCTCCAAGTTAGAGCATCCTTTTGCCTTGACAAATTAATGTCTTCAAATGTCCATTAGATGTTCCACATGTTAGACCATCAGCATAATTAATTAATGGATATTTAAAAATGTTTAATCTTTTTAATTAACAAAAAACCTTTGCTGCGTATCTCTTAGCAGTCAGGAACTATGTTAATAACAGGGCCTAGGCAGTGACCGGTCTCCTTTCCTGGTGCCTTGGAGTTTATACTCCAGGGTATTATCGTTACTGTGGAATCAGAGGTTTTGGCTTTACACTTTTGGGGTTTGTGACCTTGGGCAGGTTACTTAGTTTCTCTGTGTGTAGTTTCCTCATATGTAAATGGGGACATTTATAGTACTAACCTCATAGGATTGTTAAGGAGAGTAAATAAGTTATTTGGAAAGTTATATATTGAGCTTGGGACAACACCTAACACACAGTGGGGTTCTAATTAGGCTTCATTAAGTAAGTAATTTAAGTCCATTGATAGTCATGTGTTTTCTCTGCATATCGATATACCATAAGTTAACTGTCCTTTCAAATATCACGAAAGTTTGATTTTTAATTCATTGTGTGTATAATTTTTGCAGTGGTAGGACCACTTGCTGAATCTATTCATGAATCGCTTTTCCAGAAAGAGTAAAGCCATAAAGGCATCGGTACGAGACTCTGCCACATCCGACGTTTCTCTCTTTACCCCAAACGTCCACCTTCTAGCCAAGAACCATCGTTTCGTAGATGCTTTACTTCCACTGCCAGCACCACTTTTCTTTCTGGTACTATTTTCCAAAAGGATGTTTTTCAAAATATCCCTTCGTGAGAGCTGCCGCCTGGGAGATGGCCTGGAGGGAAGAGGGGAGCTATGTGGGTGCGCGAATCCCAGGCTCGGGACGCGGCCCCTCAGCGCCAAAGCGCGAGTGGGGATCAGCCAGGTTTCCAGGCAGAGGAGGCGGACGGCAGGAGGGCTCAGAGGCAAGAGACAGCACGGACACAGAACAGACGGTGCCGGGAGAAGAGGAGTGTGTGTGGGCTGAGGAGGGAGGCACACGGCGACCTAAGAGATAAGCAGCGGCTGGATCATAAAGAGGTCTGCGAAGATTTGATTTTGCATGAAGGCGATGGAGGACCACGGAGGAATTTTACAGGGGTGTGTAGTGCAGAATTTAGCCTTGCCCCAGTGTAGGTCTGGCCTTTGCCCTCAGCGTCTGGGAGGTCATGTCTAAGCCCTCGGTGTGCCGAGCCTGCTGGGAGACGGAGATGGGCTACGTGGACAGCAGGTTACGGCTGCAGGATGGAGCCCCCATAAAAGCTCTGCACACCAAGACTTGGGTGAGCGTCCCTGGATGGCCACACTTTGTGCATATCGTCACCCATTGATGCTGGGAAAGTAATTTTAATGTCTATCCTTTATCTGTCATAAATGATAATCATGAGTATAACAATTTTCAGTGAGTTCTGTGAGTCCTTCCAGAGAATCTTCAAATCTGAGAGTAGTTTTTGGAATCCTCCTGAACTCGCAGTTGGTGTCAGAAGTGAGCGTGATCTTGTGGCCTGTGTTCACTCCACTTCCAGTTGGCCGCCTTTTGCAGGGGTGGTAAAAATTTGTAGTGGATGGCACTCTGGAAGATCAACTTTACTATAAATGTAATTATATCCACTATTAAAATTAAAAAAATTTTAAAATATGAAAATGACAGTGAGAATCTCCCATGACCACAGTGCCCGCTCTCTCTCACGCACACGCCTGCGCACACACCTGTGCACACACCTGTGCAACATCAGAGCCGTCCTGTTTGGCTCAGCTTATTTCCCAGGCTGCGCTGGGAAGTGCAACCCCAGGGCAGCCATGGGCAGGGGAAAGGGAGGGAGGCAGAAACGGACAAAATCCAGATGTGAGGTGCTGCCTTATTGAGCTATCAAGAACTTTGCAAGAAAACACAGTGGGCTGTCCTCCCGCAGGCTGCGACAGGCCACCATGTCTCAGAGTGGTCAGGAAGGGGTTGGGAGAGAGATTCTTATCTGAGGCTCTTTCTGGTCTCTTGCTGATTCTTGATCAAATTTTGCCCCCGTGGGACATCAGCTTCCTGGCATTTCTGGACTTTGTTACCAGCCTTTACAGAGAGCCATGGGAGAAGCCAGCCCCCTCCCTGTGACCCGGTGCTTCACCTGGGCCTGGCAGTGGTGGAAGGTGCCATGGGTTTGCCCCTGTGGACCCGGCCGCTGGAGCAATGGGGCCTGAGCACAAGCCCAGCCTGGGCCTGGGAAGGCTGGGGCAGCAGCTGGGCTCTTGCCGAGTGGGGGTGGGGGAATCAGGGACCACGCAAACTGGCTCCACTACCGTTTGCATCTATGCTATTAATACGTTATTAAACATATATCTGCTCATAGCATAATATGTCACTTCTCATGGCTATATATTTCATAGTTTCTCACTGGCTATAAATTACGTACTAATGCCGCATTGCTGGACACTTAAATTGTTTCCAATTTTTAGTATTTAATCAATCTGATGAACACCGTTATACATATATTTTATGTAGAATACCACATTACTAGTCATTTAGATTGTTTCTGATTTTTTGGTATTCAATTCAATCTGATGAACATCATTATACACGTAATTTTGGGACCATGTTTCCTTAGGATATGTTTCTAGAAGTCCAAAAGCTATGTCAGAGACGAAAATAGTGCTTTTAAAGTTAAATACATGATGCTTTTGTGTCTTGGACATTGGAATGGATCTCTTGCGCACCCGACAGAGTCATTTGGCCTGCAGACTCGGGGACGGCTTCCCTGGGAAGCGACTGAGGGTGCTCCCAGCCCGGGTTGCTGCGTCTCACAGCAGAGGCACTAGCTGACTTCAAGTCACGGGATAAAACGTCCACAGGACCCCAGCAGGGGTGCAAACCGTGGGGCTCTGGTAGGGCTGAGTCGGTGGGTGTGGGGGGGCCCCGGGACATAGGAGAACACCCCTCTGAATGGTCAGTCCTCCAGCACTGACATTATTCAAATCACATTTATAAGAAAACAAGCAAACACAAGACTCGTGTGCTGGTCAAGCGAAGCTTACCTTAGAGGCACACCTGTGACCCTGGGTGTTGGAACGTGAGCTTGGCGGGCCCCCGCTCCCCTGGGCTGCAGCATAAGACGAGGGGTCTCCTTTGTCCATCTTGGGGCATCTTTTGGAACTTTTCCTCCCCAGAGAGCTCATGCTCGGAAAGACTGTATACGCGGTGCGTTTATGAAAGAACAGTTAATAGTACCGCCTCAGTGAGCTGTTGTGGTGCCAACCAAAAGCAATTTTAAAAATGGATATTTTAATGAGTTTATGCGGCTTAACTCAGGTAACTGCATGAGAAATAGAGACAAAAGACCATCATTATATTTTCAGATTCTGGCCATGGGGGAAATTGCTAGCTGGGAGGCCCTAAGGCATCTGCTGGCTTTGTGTTTAGTGCTGTTTACTCCTCCTGGGAAGAAAGCATCTCTAACAGCATTTTGTAGAGGTGCAAACTCAGCTCTGAGAGGGGAAGGAACTTGCTTGAGGTTGTGTGGCCTTTACAAAAAGGCGGTAATTTGGCACCTGGTTGGTAGATTCCCAAGCGGGTATTAACCATCCACTTTCCACTGGGCTGAATTGGGGCAAGGGGTGGAGGGTCAGGGAAGGCTCCAGGGGAAGATGAGCTAAGTCATGAAACATAAGTTGGGTTTTTCCAGGTAACCAAGGAGAAAGGGGATGGCTGAGCGGGTGTCGGGGAGACAGGAGCCGCAGTGCCAGATAAAGAATGAATCTGGACCCAGGTGAGGAGGGACCTTACTTAGGATTATTGCAATAAGAGGAAGGGGACTGCTATGGTCTGAATGTTTGTGTCCCCCAAAATTCATATGTTGAAATCCTCACCTGCAAGGAGGTAGTATTAGTTGGGGTGGGGTCTTTGGGATGTGATGAGGTCCTGGGGGCAAAGCCCTCATAAATGGGATTAGTGTCCTTCCAAAACAGGCCCCAGAGAGCTTCCGTATTCCTTCTGCTATGAGGACACAGTGGGAAGGCACTGGCTCAGCACCAGGAAACAGCCTCATGGAAACCGAATCTGCTGGCACCACGATCTAGCATTTCCCAGCCTCCAAAACGGTGAGAAATAAATTTCTGTTGTTAAAAGCCACCCAGTTTATGGTCTTTTATTATAGCAGCCCAAACAGACTAAGACAAAGACTATTTATTGCAATGGGGCTGGGTGCAGTGGCTCACTCCTGTAATCCCTGCCCTCTGGGAGGCCTAGGCTAAAGGATCGCTTGAGCTTAGGAGTTCGAGACCAGCCTAAACAAGAGCAAGACCCTGCCTCTACTAAAAATAGAAAAATTAGCTGGGCTTGGTGATGCGTCTGTAGTCTCAGCTACTTGGGATGCTGAGGCAGGAGGATGGCTTGAGCCCAGGAGTTTGAGGT